>VZTV01015692.1:0-20781 GCA_013400875.1 Anhinga rufa
GACTGTCAATTTAGAATAATTTTTTTCCGTATGTGTAAGCATATCAAGGAAACTGGAGTCTGAGTGCCATTGTGGTCTCCCACCTTTCCAAGGAAAATAGAATGGAAGAGATGGAAAGGAAAGAAGTTGTATCACGCTGACATAAATACTCCTGTTTTCCTGGCAAAGAGAGCATTTCATTCAATTAGATGATTTTACTTAGATGAGGATTCTTGCCACTTACTTATATGGGTGATCCACACTGGGATGGGTGTAGGAGAGATTTAGAAACTGAAGACACAAATTCAGTTCTCTTTCAAGGATGGTCTCTCAGTCTGCATCTGTTCAGTGTTGAATGTAAAGGAACCTGTCAGAAATATCAAAATGAGGAAACAAAGATTTGTACTACTTAAAGCACTCTTCTGGTGGTAGGGGCTGACTTAAAGGGACAGGGGCTGAGCCATTTTAGTATTCCTGGTGTTTTGCGTTGTTTGAGTCTTTTAAAGGTGTCTTGCTTTTTGTTTTCTTGGCCTTAGTTATCCTGTTTTTGAAAGCCTTTGGGCATTTTAAGGTGTCTTTCTCCTAAAGTTGGTTATCTACCTGTGTGATTGAGTGATGTTATGCAGTGAAGAAAATTGAAATTTGGCTTAATTTAACTTTAGACTGAGGGCTTTAGCTTCAGCTTCTTTAATTGGAGACTGACTTGAGCAAGATGTAGTATACTGTAAAATAATATTCTGCATGAAAGACTAGTAATTATAATACCTCGAAACCAATATGAAACATGAGGTGGGGGGGTTTAATGGCCGAGAAGAAGTAAAAAGCCCCCCCATTTACATGACAGCAGATTGGAATTCTGTTCATTAATGACTGCAGTACTTCTTAAAATGCTCAGCATACACCTAACAAAACAACGTACATACTGGAAAGTGGTGAGCTGCAGCTACTTGGATTCAGAGCAAGGTTATCGGAGCATAGAGACTGAGCCAAGACAGCCCTACTGAGAGAAGAGCAAGGATTAGATTTTCATCAAAGTAAACACAGAGATAGCTAAGCTGTAATTTCTACAATAGAACTGTTCTTGGCTGATCATGTGCGTGTGCTGTTTTATAAGCATTCTTAGGGCCTTGTCCTAGAGGTAAAGTTCAAGTGGAAAGAGAAGTACCATCAATGGCTGGTTCCCGCAATTCAGACCTTGCAGCCAGCATAAAAACAACTGGTCGAAATGCAAAGACTTCCAGGCATACCCTTAGGGTTTTTTGCTGTGCATTCCAGCCTTCAAGCTTTGTCCTCAGATTTTCCTTCCTCGAGGTTGGGTGATTCCCTTTCTTTATTCTTAGGTTATATTTGAGTTATATGCAGCTTAACTAAAAGGTGTGGAGCACTCAATGAGAGGTAAGGGGAACTGGAGTGAAATGGTATTTCTTGAGATCCCCTGACACAGAAAAGACCTTGAATGTGTTCTGTAAAGCTGCTCTACCATGTGAGGCTGCTGCCCTATACCAGTGAGAAGGATGTCTTATTTTTCTGACCTAAGTGTTTAGGGTCTGTATTCTTCCTGATATAATGCAGTGCAAAAGTGGCAAACACAGCAGCCTGTCCTTCAGACTTGGATTTAGTTGACATTCCTGGAAATTGCACTGTCCAGAGCAGTTTGTAGGTCATATGCTAACCAAAATAGAAGATGTTTTTGTAAAACTCTAGGCATCTCACAAAGCAGGGTTTACTCATAGGAGCTTAGTTGTTTCTGTGTGGGATAGGCAAGTTCTGATGCACAATTTAACTGAAAGGGAGCTAGCTACTGGCATTTTGAGTAAAGAACAGAAATCTTTGGGGGTTTAAAGTGATCCAGGGTGACAAGGCACTTGAGATTTGTGCAAACACCATGTGTGACCTTCAGAAAGCCACAACAGGTCATATAATCTCCTCTTGCCCCTGAGTTCCTCAGGTTTTACACCATGTGTTGCAAACCTTTCCCAGTCATACTCGTCCGGTGCAACAGAGGCTCTCGCACAGTGCGTGTACACGGCACCTGGGCCCACGTTGCCCTCGAACCTGCAAATAGCAATAGCAGAGTGAGCGCAAACCCTGCTTCCTGACACCAGAGAGAATTCAGCTCTTTCTCGGGCACTCTGGTTTTGTTTTTTGGGGTTTGTTGGTTGGTTGGTTGGTGTTTTGTTGGGGTTTTTGTTTGTTTTGGGTTTTGTTTTTGTTTTCATTTGTCTTCAGATTATGCCGGGGGAGAAAAAAGCCTGAGCAGAGTTTATGGATGTTTGGAATGCAGATGTTCATCAGATTACTTGATATTGTAATAAAAGCCAGGTGTCTGGGCTGCGGTTGCCCTGCCGTGCCCTCTACCAGCTGGGATCAGATGTGGTCCGTGCTGCCAAGCCTCCCTATTGACTGCTTGAAGAGAAACCCGTTGACCCCAGTGCATTTGGAGGCAGAAGGGGACGTGGATTACAAAGTAGCATTAGTGTGCAGAATAGGAATCAGATTCAGGATTGAATTATTCCCTTTCCTGCTCATTACCTCTCACTGGCTGAGAAGCAGGAGAATACATGCGAACTGTTTCCATGACTAAGGCAGCAGGCAAGAGCTGTTGTGTGCTGAAGCCGGTAGAGAGCTTCTGCGAGTCTTTTGAGACCAGATGGTGGAATTTCTTCTGTCAAAGCAGCACAAAAGACTTCCCTAGTTTCAAGGATAATGCATTTGGGACAGATCAATCTGCTGGGACCCACAGAGCTGCATTGTACTGAATAAAATAATGTAAATATTCCTAGAGGTAGAAGCGTTATGCCAAGGAGCCTTATGAAGGAGTTGGGATTTTCAGAGACCTTGTAGTAGACCATTATGTAAATTACTACTTTGTTTGACAACTGAATGGTATTAAAACTGTCTGGAAGTTTATTGCTTGGAGCAGAGAGATCCTTGACATCATTTAAATTACAATGGTGCTGTGTGGTATGTAAAATAACTGTCTTTGTTCAGAAAGGTGTGTGCTCCTCTGGTTGCCTCCTCTCTCCCTGCAATTATTTCAAACCCAGGCAAGATCTTTTCCCATAAAATTCAGTGTTGAGCAGACAGGGGAGTTTTACAGCATTTTCAAAGGAACTTGGTAACAACATGAACAGCCTCCATGAAGAGCTACCTGGCAGCTGACTTTACCCACCTCGAGAGGAAACTTAAAGCTGTGCTCTATGAGAGGTATCGTTTGGAAGAAGCATGTTAATGAAGTCTGTTAACTGAACCTGAGCAGGAGAGCACAGCCAAAGGCAGGCGGTATTGTACTGGGGTGCTGGCAGGCGCTGGGTCCCAGTCCCTGTGTGCCTGCTGGGAGAAGGTGAAGGGTTCCTGGGAATCCGGCACACTTGATTTTTCCTGCAGCAGGTCTCCGTGGTATAACTCTGGAACAGCAAGTGGAGGATCAGACCCGAGGTATTCCGCTTGTCAGCTCCATTCATGGCAGTGGAGACATCTTGTAGACAGCTGTGGTTTTTTCCTATCCAGCATCCCAGAGTTAAAAGTGAGTCACTCAACCACAGGACGGTAGAGCCCCAACACGGGCAGCCTCATGCCAGCTCAGGAGGATGCTTTTTCTTCCTAACTCACGTTAAGGACATATAGGGTTGAGAACCAGTCACGTCCTCGCTTGGACTTGGAAATCCTGC
The DNA here is from genome assembly GCA_013400875.1 of Anhinga rufa. Classification (NCBI taxonomy): domain Eukaryota; kingdom Metazoa; phylum Chordata; class Aves; order Suliformes; family Anhingidae; genus Anhinga; species Anhinga rufa. Next base: position 3,651 of record VZTV01015692.1, read on the forward strand.
CGTCCTGGAGCCCCTAGAAACCACCAGGCTCTGCATTCTCCTCATACCACGTTAATCTTTCTCTTACACAGAACTGATGAGAAGTTGGTGCAATTGTCTGGTCTAGGACCCTGGGGATGGCGTTCCAGGCTAGGTTGGATGGTGCAAGCCATTTGATACGTGGATAGGAAGAAAATGTGGCCTATGGCTTAGCTTTTACTGTTATGCTTCCACTGTGCAAGCTCTGTCCCTCTAGAAGACCTCAGACTTGGGCCTTGCGACCTTGCGGTCAACTCTTTACCAGGAAGATTTCAATCTCTGTTGGCACAGGGTTTGTGCCAGGTGACAGTTTCTGACCTTTGCAGTGGGAGCGTTACACTTTGTTTTCAGAGCACCAGCGCTGGTAAGTAACACATAGTTAAGTTACCTCCAGCTACGAGAGTCGGACAGAGGCAACGGTAATGACAAATGAGTGACCTGGAAATGCTGCCATGATGATCGTTCAGCATGGAAATGAGAGCTCTGACCTTGAGTACCAGAAGCACGTTATCTCTGCACGTACAGCGTGGAGATGATGAGAGAAGGTTTAGAGGGAAGCTTGGGGTGCACACAGTAATTGCTGAAGGAAAACAGACATCAGATTCATGATTCAGTGTGAGTATATTTACTCTGTGGAAAAAGATGGGTGCCTATCAAAATCCTCAAAAGCACTCAAATGCAACAATTTCCTTGTTCTCATAGTGGCTGCGCAGACTCTGCCATGCTCCATGTGTTAGCAAGTAGGAAGTTCAAATCCAGCATTAAAACCAGTCTTCTGTCAAAACTCGGAGGCAAAGAGTAAGATCCTGTCCTATTCCCATAGGTGCTCTTGCAAGCATCTTGTTGGCCCATAGCTTGTTTTTTCTTCTCTCTCTATGGAAAAAGCAGCAAAGAAAGAACGTGTTGCATCTGTGAAGCCTGTGAAAGCCTCAAGTCTAGTGCGTGAATAAGACTTGACATGAGCAAGCTGGGTTTTCTCAGGGGTCCAGTTTCAGTGCTCCTGTGGGAAGATCTGAATTCAGGTTCCCGGTTACTTCCCACCTGAGAAGTTATGTGACTAGCAGGTTCAAAAGTGGAAACTTAGCAGCCATTTTCTTGGAAATAGCTTTATTTAAACCACGTATCTTTTGCTGAGTGCCCCAGAAGCACACAACCGTGCAACAAGGGACTGTATGAAATATTCAGTCTTTCCGTTCCCCTGCAGTTTTTCCCGCTTGCTTGGCATATGGAAGCACTAGATATGCTTGCCAATAAAGAACTCCCCTGGAAGAAATTATTTAACAAGGGATGAAAATGTGATAAATGTTTTATAATCAAGGTCCCATAAGCAAAAGTGAGTGTGAGGCAGCTCTTATCCGTCTGAGTGGGAACTGGCTGGAAGTTTTAATAGTCAATTGGCACTGGATTTCTCTGGGTTTTGATGTGAACAGGCTCAGTTTTACAGGCATTCATCTCTGCTGCAGCTGTTTCTGCTATAATTTATACAGATGCTATTATTCATAAGTAGTCCTGTCCCCAATACTTTTGATGCTAAAATCTTTTTGTTGTTGTTGTATTCCAAATCAAAGGATCTATTTCTGCAAGGTGTAGGTAATTCATGCAGCTTCACTTATCTGCGTGCTGATGCTAAGGAGCCTCATCTAATTGCAAAGCTGTTATCAAAAGTCTCTTCACCCCACAGACAGCAGATAAAGTTGGTTTACCAGCTTCGTTTCTAAACTGAGGGCTAATGAATAGAATTTAACTGATTAGGGATTCCTCTGTGATTCCCCATGTGAACTGCACATATCATCTAATGGAGGACTAGCTGAGCTTGCAGTGACAGTCAAGACATTTTTCATACTGGTGCAAGCCAGTATCTTTTAAATCAAACTGTTACTCTCTATTAATTACGGCAATGTATTTATCCGAAACATAATAACTGGAGTGACAGTGCTTATTAACAGCTAGGGACTTGTAAGTATGGTGGAAAGATCATAAATGTGAATCGTGAGGAACAGTGATGAGAGACAGGGAGGTGTTCAGTTATGTGCAGCGAGGCCTTTCAGTGCCTGGGTACCTGGCTGCTGACGCTAACATCTGGCAGCAGCTGTAGCACTGTATCAGCTCACAGCGCACCTACGGAGGCCTCATGCCGGTGATATATCAAGGAGGCTACCACAGCACAGACTTTAAATTTGCCTTATCCAAGGATGCTCCGGGCAGGACTGATGATTACAGAAACGAAAAAGATTTAAGTAGACACGCAGCAGCTGACGAGGGCTGTATGTGCCAGTCTGCATGTAGAGTTGTGCTCTCATTCAGAGGTGGGTTGCAGGGGAGAACGTGTGGCCTACAGAGATGCCGTAGACTTATTGCTTTGACCTTAGGAGAATAATCAAGCTGCTTTTATATAACAATAACTAGATGGCTTGGGATATACCATGAACAGAAATTGGAGATTTTAGTTTTTCACCAAACCAACTTTAGGATAGTAGAAAGACATTGTCTTCCAAATCCTTGGAAGAGCAGAACCCTCAGCCAGGCCTACTGACCTCACCGTTGTTCTAGGAAGGGCTTTCCTTTTGCAAAAAAAGTGTTAAGTTTTGAGGAAAAAAATAATCTCCATAGTGCTTCCTAATCTTGCAGTGCATCACAATTTTCCCGGCGCTTCATTATTCAAACAAAGATACATCTAATCATCTAACCTACCTCCTCTACTTTCTAATCAGAAAATCAGCACGGTGGCAAGCTCTTAATCTGCTCCTTTTTTACTTCCCCTGGCTACTGTCCACAGAAATTGTTACTGCTGTTGAAAAGTCAGCAGACTTATCTGAGCTAGGGTTTGTTCCCTTACTACAGCTGTTAATTTTTTTCTTCCTTCATCTAAGATATTTATTCTATCTCTCGGCAGTTAAACGCTGCACTGCATGGCTATTCAGTCAGGTCACAGAGACCAGAATAAGTTTTCAAAAACCAGATGGTTACAAACCTCTGTAAAATCTGCATGTGTTCAAATGTCAAAGGCAGCACCTTTTTGAAAAGCCAAGTCAATTAATACCTGTGATTTTGTGGGAAATTAAATGCAGGAAGCATTCCCTTATACCTTGCTCCCGACTGGATGGCTGCAACAACAGTAATTGCCTTGTATCAGGAATGTAATTTTTCATTTCTAGCAGGTCTTGTTTTACCAGACGGGTTCTTAAATTACTGTTCATTTTCTGCTCTGTAGTGAAGCGCACCTTTCAGTATGGTTTTTCATACGTGGAAGCATGAATTCAGAAGGTGGCCGACATGTACTTTGCAAAGGCACGTGCTGTGCAAAGCTCTTGCAGGCTGCGTAGCTCCATCAAAGGATTGTTGTCTAGTAATAGTGGGCTGCTGTTTGTCGTTCTGACTGATCTCGGCGGAAAGGAGAACATGAAAAACAGCCCACTGTTTAACAGACTTCAAAGATGTTTGAGGTTCTGTTTTAACCTCTTGCTTGGGTTCACGGATAATTTTGTGATTGGGTAAAGAGGGGAGAAATCAGTAATATTCATCTTATGCTCTTGATTAAATATCTAGGGGTTTTGGTTTCTTTTTTTCCCCAGAACCAGGATCGTTCAGCTGCTACTGACTAGCGAGGAATATTTTTCAGGGACCAACAGCTACCAGGAAACAAATCCCGAGAGACTGGGGAAAGCATACAACAGGCCCAATTTTAAGGCCAGGATACTTTCTTGACCACAATGGAGTTGCTTTTTCCCAAAAAGTAATTCTTAAATTTCTATTTCAGCTGAACCCAGCACTAACCAAACGTCCAGGTGTACCTAGCTTTAGGCACATGAGATTTTCATGGGACTTTAAATAAGGTGTGGGCTGGTCTCCCTGAGGAAAAATTCTTTTTTCCCCTCTTTCCAGTCTGAACCAATCCGGTGCGTTTCCTTGTACATACTTTCTATTCGTTCTCCTTCCTTGATCCTCAAGTTCTTTGCATCCTGTGAATAGTCTGTAGACCATGTATGTTTTCCTTCGTCCTCGCTGATGTAAGCTCTGCTGTAGAGTTCATACATTTAAAACTCCTTAATCCGTGTGCAAAAAATGTCCTTTTACTCCCTGCATATGTTCCATGCAGCAAGGTTGGGGTTTTTATCATTTATTAAAGCCTAACATAATTCTCATGAAAATTTAAAAATCTGCTGGTGCAGATGACTAGTGCGTGACAGATTTTCATCAAATGTGCTTTATTCATTTACAGATGTTTAAAGAAACAGCGTGCTAAGAGCACTGAACTGATTCAATCCAGTGCTAAGCCCTCTGACAACAATGTGAATGTATAATTCTTGCGGTGAGAGCTCAGCAGAACAGTCTTCCCATTAATATCTGGTCCCTGGCATCAGTGGGGCTTAAGAAATAGGAAGATGGCATATTTATTCACCACCTAAATTTTTAAACAGCAAACATTTTTAAAGCACTTGCTAAAATATTTAAGCCAGGCAAATAACAAGTAGTTGATGGATGACAGGGAGAATAAATGCCTCGATTTATTGAAGAAAAGGGAATTTAAGAAATTGGTGTGAAGAACTTTCTAGTTAAACTGACTGGTGATAATTCTCTAATTGAATCATTCATCCTAGATTATTGAATTTGAGAATCTTCAAGAGTTCCAGCCCAAGGTTGTAATCTGAGCCATCTAACCCTTGCAGATGTCCTTCACTGGCTGAGATTAATCTAGAAAGGTTTACAGAGCTGTCATCAGGTTCTCCCAAAATCAGCTTCTTGGCAAGAACGGATTAAGGAGAGACCTTAATGTGCTAACGTTGCAACCTACCATCTCCTTCATTTTCTGCTGGGACTGGGAGAGGGAAAGCGGTTTTCAGGCTTGTGAACTGTCAAACTCCAAGTTCTCTATCAAAAAGCAGTTCAGAACGTGTATTTTTGATTTAAAGCTCTTCATTCATATCTTCCCCCCACCCCCTTTCCTTTTTTTACAAGAAGGAGCCATCTGAAGGGCATCCTTACCCAGAAAGGGTAGGAAGGAAAGAGAAGACTAGCACGTGTACAGCTCTTATAAACAGTCGCTGTTTCTTGGCATTTATGGGCTGCATCACTTTAACAGCTGGATATATGTTCCTTTATTTGCAGTTGATCTCTAGAAGTGGCTCTTGTTCAGTGTCTTTTATGGACCTCAGCCTTTAGACCTCTATGCATATTTTGAACAAAAGGTGGAAATTAATAAACTAGGTCAGTCCTCCTTGGAAGCTTCCAAGCTTCCTAACTCTAAGGTTTTGTTGGTGGAGGATGCTGTGGCTCTTCGGAAGGCGGTGTGAAAGTAGCAGGTTACATTTATTTCCCTTCTGGTTTCTTATCCTGTGCAGGCTAAACTAAGAGATGGAATGTGCTGGTTTTGGCTGGGGGAGAGTTAATTTTCTTCACAGGAGCTAGGCTGGGGCTGTGNCTATCTGCCTGCCCACAGGAAGGGGTGAATGAATGCCTTGTTTTGCTTTGCTTGTGTGCATGGCTTTTGCTTTCCCTATTAAATTTGTCTTTATCTCAACCCGCGAGTTTTCTCACTTTTACCCTTCGGATTCTCTCCCCCATCCCACCAGGGGGGAGCGAGCGAGCGGCTGTATGGGGCTGAGTCGCCGGCTGGAGTTAAGCCACAACAGCACTGGTGCTTTTCCTGCCAGCAGTAGAGCTGCTAATGAGAGAGCTGCTAGCTTGCTCTCATTTCACCTTGCAACCCGAGTGCTCGCTGCGAGCACAGGGCATTGTAATTCATTGCATCTGTGGCAGGGACTGGAAACCAGAGTGAGGCACAAATCTGAAACATTTTACAAACTTAACTTTCCTTTTATATTTCTCTTTGTGGCTGGGACAAGCTAGCAGATGCTAGCTTAAGATAAACAAGTGCATTGTACTCTCCCGGAGGGAAGGGTGTATCTATTTGTCGGGAACCCCAAGGAGCAGTTGGCTGGCTGACTAAGCAACACTGACAGAGTTAGATTTAGCCTACTCTTTACTGTTTAGCATCACATTGCAGCTGATGAGAAGGAGGCTTTAGTGAATTTGGGAGTAATCCAGCAAAATTCAGGTTGGTTCTTTATGCTGCAATGTCAAGCTGAGCTTAGAGTAGGTCATAAGGCTGGTGGCAAGTTAATGATACTCCAGGATCTAATTACAGAGCTAGCTCAGTTGAACTGTGGAGGAACTAGAAGATGATGGAAATTTTACTTGAATGCTTTGGAAATAATTAGAGAGATGACTCAATATTTTTGTGACAAACTGTAACCTCATATGCTTTCGTGAACATTCTCATAAAGGTGAGGGGGCTTTTTGCTTCATGACCTTCCTTAGTCACGTGTATTTGGGAGGAGAGGATAAATCAGATACAACGTGGTATTTCTTAGGCTGTGAGCCAGCAGTTCTGTTTCTAATTGGCAAATTATATTACTAAGTGTTCGCTTTAGGTACTTGGAAAAAATCTCACTATCAGAGTTATGAACAGTCCTCTTTTGCAACGAGACCCAAATGTCAATGTGTTTATCGCCGATCTCCCAGAAGACATCTCCAGTAAATAAGCAAATGGAGGAGCTCACAAAGCAAGAGCGTAACACCTGAACAGTTTAATACTTACCAGTTGTCAACCCTGAATATCACGGGGTCGTCTTTTCAAGTGCATGACTGCACTACCCTTGCTGTGTCAGGAAACCTTGTGTCCAATCCCGTAATGCATAAAGATGTCCTGGCAGGAGAAAGGCAATAGGGTTTCTTTGCTGAACTCCAAGTGCAGCCTGTCATTATTTATTAGAGAGCAAGTAGCTGAAAAGTCAACCGTTCTTGACACTTCAACCTCTCCTAGCCGCCGTATTTGTGTATGTGGTAAATAGTCTTTTGACGAGAAAGACACCACCAGTCGCTTCTGAGGGAGCTGAAATAATACCATTTTTCTTATTTTGGAAGGGTATATCTTTTTATTCTTATTTAAAAGGTAGGTCAATGTGGTCAATTCCCCTCATGCTTGCAGGTCTCATTTCAGCATGCCTGTAAAGTGAGTGTCCCAGCAGAAATCTCGGGAGCACGCTGTAATTAATTGAAGCAAACAGATGGCTCCAACTTCTTGTGCCTTAGCAATGTGACAGCATCTCATGGAGGAGCTGTGACAGCATAGGACGCCTGTAGGAGAGGGGGTGGGATGAAAGCGCTCAGCGTGCATCTGCAGTGAGCTCAAGCGGTGTCTTTATTCAGGCAAATGTTATCTCGCCACTCATTGAATTATCTGTCTCGAATGGTCTTGGATGATGGAGAGCAGTAAGGGAAGGAGAAAGAGGTGAACCAAGGTTTACATTTATACTCAAGAAAGTGTAGAATAAGATGCAAAGTTTGAATGTCAAGCCATTTAACTGGTCTTAATGGGCTCTGTGGGTGGTTGGTTTTATTTTGGAAGAGGAATGACTTTTCTGAATAAATCTGTCTTCTAAATGGATTAAGCAAATTAAATTTAAAAATTGAAAGTGTTGTTAAAGGATGAGCGCAGTCACATATAGAATCAGCCTCTGAAGTAACTTTTGGCATAAATATCACCTTACAAAACTAAACAAGCGGTTTTCTTTCTCTTGTGTTTCACATAGTCTGATTTACTATACACATTCCTGATGCTAGAAGTCAAATGCTTGGTTTGATTTTTGATTACTCATATATGACCTTGTGTAGGAAGTGTCTCTCATTCTCTGAGAACTTTCCCAGAACATAAAATTGTTAAGAAAAAAATCAGAATTTTCTTATTTTTTCAAACATGCCAAATTAGAAGGGTAAGGAAGAGGAAATTTGGGTCAACTAAAAGTGGTCTATTTTTTGTCTCTTTCTTAGTGTGAATTCAACTCTTATTACCAGAAGAAATTTAGACTGACACTTTGAATACAAAACCAGAAGGTTTTTCATAACTTTAAACCAGTAAAATAGCAAACCAGGTCTTTCCTCATTACAGATTTGGTCCCTGAACAGCTATTTTTTAAAATAAAATTAAGACAGAAAGTTGCCAGTAAGCTCCACTCATATGCCTGAAGTACATAAAGCAGTGATTTTCTAAGCATGTGTCTCTGTGTTAGGTTGACCATCTGATCCTCTCAGCTTCCTTACTATGAAACATTGATCTTTATTTGTGAAACACTGTATGATTCCCTATATGAAACACCTTTCACAAGCATAAAGTGTTAGTCTCCTTTGAGACTAGGCTGAGGCTAGAAATCACACCAAAATCCCTAGGTGAAGTGCCTCTTCAAATAGCATCCTGCCTGAAGTGCATATTTAAAATACTGCACACAAAGAAAAACCCTGTTGGAAAATATAAGTTTTTCCTTTTAAGCTATATGGTTTAATCAGTGGAAGTATGACATCAGCTGGTGCCTTATATGAAGGGTACGTTTGGTATTTAAGTCAGGGCTAGCACCGTGGTTTTGAGCACAGAAATTCAAGAGTGTCTTGTCTTTAGGAGACTCCTTAACTATACATAAAGCGTGGCAGATGGCGAAACTTGCTGAATCTTGGATAAATTACTGAGACATTGCGTAGTTGCTGTAAATATTGTGGGACCTCATGACAGCCAAAGGAGATGAAAAAAGACACCTACACAGAAGGGATGCAAAGTGCTTGTAAGCCTCCAACTTTTAAGAAGGAATGAGTATCTATCTCCCTACAGTTTGGGGGCCTTAGACCACAGTCCTCTAAGGCAAGGTACGGTCACCCACAGAGCATCAGGGTCTAGAGAAGGGCCCTACAGCGTTTCGTTATGTACAGCATTATTTGCTGATGGTTCAGACTCCTCCAAGCTGTTTCCCAGGTGTCGTAGGTACCATGCCCTAAGTATTTGCTTCTGAGGGAAAATCAGACTTGGGCCTGACTTTTATAACTGCAGGTGACAGGGATGGTTCCGTTTTCCCTTTAGTTATGTCCTCTGCGTCTTTCTTTTGTTTGTACACATCAAATTTGTGACATAAGCTTAGTGCCAGCTTCTCACTGGTATTCTGAATCCACAATTAGGACAGACTTCCTTTTGAGATCTCTATGCACTGCAGTCAGCAGAGTTGCCTTTAAATCCTTATATCTTATTTAACCTCATGAGTTAAAAAGATTTCATTCATTTTCTTAAGCATTAATTATCTTATTATTTTATTGTTATCTTTAGATACTCTAGAGCTTGACATACCAGCTTTTTTTGCTGCAATTGCTGGTTGTGAGGACACGTTGTCATATGTAAGGACTCTCTGCACAGCAGCTCCTTATTCTGGGTGGTTTTGGTCAACTTTCACTCAGGCAAACTCCCAGACGTGGCAGGATCAGGCCTCCTATTTTGAGGATGCTGGAAATTCCAGCTGAAGTCTCCCATCAAAACTCCTCCGAGTTCAGCATAAGTGTAACTGATGCCATCAAAACCAGTTCCCTGCTAGCGCTAAATTAATACTCATTCTCTTCTCTTCTGACTCCAAAGAGAAGGCTGGATGAACCTTGGTGCAAATATTTTCCAACTATCTTACTCCTACATATTTTCTCATTTTTGTACATGCATACACTTTTTAAGGAAAAACTTGCTTACGGGCCAAAAAATTCTGTTGCTGCTTTTTCTTTGTTCCACGGTTTCTCCATTTAAATTGCCTCACAGCAGTTCCTTTTCAGTCACGTGTTTATCAATTTTTAACAATTTCCAATTACTATATCAATTTTTAAAATTTGCAGAAGTAACGTTGCTGATGAAAACATCATATTTACTACATTGCTTCTAGTCTACCTGAGAAACCAGTGAAAACAAGCCTGTTATTTTCAAAGATGTATAACTTTGAGTCAACAGTGATCCAAACCAAATTGTTACACACTGACATCTTCATGATTTGAAGGAATCTAAACTAGTTCTCACTTTGTAGCCTGCAACCTAAAGGTCTTTTCTGGGAAGGGTTACTATTAAATACCTGAAGGGGCATATTCTTAATTTTCAGTATGTTCTTAACATCTCAACCACGTTCTGTGTTCCCAGTTACAAAACACCGTATCTCAAGCCATAAGAAATTATCTGAAACTGTGGAAAACTTGACCTGCATATCCTTTTCCTTTCAAACTCTCCTTTAATTTTAAAAAGGTCAAACCAGTTGGAACAATAATTAGCAGAACAAACACTACCGTCCTCAGAGGAGACCTTATCTGCCAAACTACTGACTCAAGAGAATGGTAACAGCTGAGTTACAGCCCAGACCTCCTTCCTGCTCTAGAAAACAGACCTGACTTAGACTGGAAAATGCTGACAGACCCGAACTTTATCTGTGCTGGTGGGTGTCACGCTATAATAAAGCACAGCTCAGTCAAGCACATTAAAACCAGGATTTAATTCAGAATCTGATGCTTAACTCTGCATCATCAGTCTTCCTTCTCTATATTAATTGCACCAAAATACATACTGTTTGCATCTGTTAATACTCCAGAGCCTGTTTGACAACTGAATGCAGCTGAAAGCTCTCAATTCTTGATTTGTATTTTGGTTTTTTGGGGGGTTGGGCTTTTTCTTTTAACACATGGCAGTTAACACAGCAGAGCTAGATGCTAAGAGCTGGCCTGTCCTCCGCTGAAGTCTGCCCAAAACAGAAAACCAATTTGGAAGAGCAGGCTCTACTCAAGAGCTTATTAAATAGAATTTGAATGGATTGACAATTATTTGAGGCTGGCATCTATTAAAAAAGTACCCTCAGTGAGTATTTAGGAAATACTAGTTTTCAATAAACAAGGAAATTGGAAATATTATACAGATGCTAATGAATGGGACTTCAACTCTGTCAGAATTAGCCAGAATCATCCCTGCTGAGTAATGCCTAATATTTTACAAAACAGTAAGATCTCTGGACCCTTCTAGGTGAGGGAACGGTTGTGCAGAGCACTGCAGCCCTGCTAGTTTTACTGGAGGTGTGCAGATTTACATCAGCTGTGAGTCTTGTCCCGCTGCAATCCAGAAAAGGGGGGAGAGGGTGATAGGTGGAAAAGTACGCGAGGACGGTAAGGCTGAAGGTTCGAATCTGATCACAAAGCCAGGCAGCAAATGCATGCGTTGGCCCAAAGCCAACCTTCACGTGGGCCCTCGGGTACCTTCGTCCCGACCGTTACGTGCAAGGTCACTGAGAAACTGCAAAGTTGTTAGCACTGCGGATGCTGACAGCGCAGTGCTGCTCCGTCCTCTTGTGCTCTTTTCTAGGCAACAATTGTCAAACGCCCCAGATTTTGCTAATATTGCAGGGCTTCGGGCCTCAGCCTTCCGCACTTCTCCATTAGCTGGCTCGGTGTTGCGGCTGTGCTGGAGTTGGGACTGTGTGCTGAGATTTGGACTGGGAACGGTGCTGTGGGTCTCCCCAGCATGGCAAGCAGGGAGTTTAGGAAGCATCAGCTGGGGAAAGAGAGAAACAAGCTGAAAACACAGCAGAGGAGAGGGTTTGTCTGGCACAGCCACTGTTGTAGCTGATTTTCATGGTTCCTCTGGCAAGCGCAGAAACGCTTTGGACAATTAGGAAGCACGAGGGTGCTCTGTTTCCATAAAAAAGGGGGTTTCCATAAAAAAAAAAGGTCTGGCAGTTCTGTACAATCGAGAAGGTTTTCTCAGCTGTAGAATTCCTTTGTTTCCCTTACAGTTAATTCCCTTCCAGCTGAATTGAATGGGCAAACCAACCACTCTCCCTGTCTTTGGGGTCCCATCTGAGAACATAACTCGGAGCAGAAATCCTATCTGTATGCTGCAGGACCATGCAATGGATGAGAAAATCTAGTTATGCTAAAATTTCTCTTTTGACCTTTTGTGGTATCAGCTAGCTCATTTGTCTTGCAGCACTAACAGAAATATGAGTAAGGAAGCAAAAGAAAAGCTGAGGGCTCACAAAATTGAACACCGATTTGGAGGAGACTAGCAAACCTGATTTTTCTTACGGAGGTGTCCCTTATCGCTCTTCTACTCGCTGAGGTAGGTCAAAACTTTTCAAACTGGGAAAATATTTTTTATTGTCTGTTGAACTCAATCGAGCCATGATTCAATTAGCTGGATTGAGAAAGAGAGAGATGCTAGTGAGTTATTTGTGCACCTGGCAGTGTGTGCAGAATACTAATGATCTGGGTAATGTTCTCCAAATTCTTGATCAGCAGCAGCTGGAGAAAATTTTTTTTACTTTGATGAGTAGGGAAAAAGAAGAAATCTATTTCAGTGCAGCGACAGTAGTATATTTACATTACAAACGTGGCAATTGCTAACCATTACTGGAATTCAGCTGCCAGAATAAAGGCAGTGGCATTCATTTAGTTTCATTTCCAGTTATAAGGGATCCTATTGGCTTTTTATCCAAAATAAAAACCTTGCAAACCTAGCTTAATTACAAAACTCCATGGGCTGCTACCCATCTTGTCTGACTATGGATGTAGTCATCTGTCAGCCCAAGCATTTTGAACTCATTCAGCTTTGGGGAGAGCAAAGGCAGTCTTTGCTCCTGTGCTTATTGTAAAACTTCTTTTATTTCATAGCTGAGCATGGAAACAGGCCGCCTGGTGCTGCAAGGGATAGCTATCCACGGTAAATCGAGAACACCCCTCATCCCTTTGGCCACCGTGGGAGCTGAACCTTTGGCAAGCAGCTCCTTTTACTAGAGTAAACAGTGACATTTGCTTTCTACAAGCAGGAGTGGGGTGGGGGGGTAGTGTAATTTAGTGGCAGTTAGGGAATTTCTTACAGCGACAGCATTGCAGGGAAGGCTGGTGAGGACAGAGGTTATAGGACATTAGTGACCTAGGACAGCAACTCTGCCTGCAGCTCCCATTTCAAGACAGGTGACCCAATAATAAAAATTATTCAAGGAAATTTGATGGAAACGGATATTTTAAAAAATGAAATGTGTTGGAAAAAATCCTGCTGTCAGAACGGGGTGGAGCGAATCTTTCTTCTAAGTTCCGCTCCAAAAAGCATACTGAGGCTCTCCCTTTCCTTCCACGCTTAGGAGTGATACCCCCAAGCCCTGCCTGAGACCCCAGCCCTTTGACTTACCTGCAGAGGTTTTGGAAAGCAAAGGAAACTCTGACACTGCAATGGGCACAAGGTCTAAAATCCCCTGCACAGGGCCTAATATCCTCTCCTCGGTTCACAGCAGGAATGAAATACTTCAGCTGTGCTATAAAGCTGCTCAGGTTTGTTGAGGAAAGCAATGCATGGATTAGATTTGACTCATTAATAAACTTTTGTACGCGGTAGCTGTTATTTCTTCAGGCTCTTGCTGCTATACAATGAAGTACGTGATAACAACCAGCAAATGTCAGCTCAGAATCAATCTGGTTTTTGTAGGTCCTTTTAAATACAAGTTACTTTAGTGTTGTTTTCAGTTGGAGTTGGCACTTGCTGAACATTTGGAGGGTACTGGTTATGTTATAATTATCAAGAAAAATTAATTCTATTCAGAACTAGTGCAAGCAAATTTTACTGTGCATGCAGCTGTTCAAGATTAAGTAATTATTTGATGAACCTTTGGAGGCAATGAATTTTAGATTAAGCATGTACACATTTTTATTACGCATACATTTTTCTTGATCAGTTTTCTCTTCATTTGGTCACTCGTTTATGTGAAAGCAATGAGCAAAATCTGCATATTTCACTCTTTAGAAAGAAAATTTCCATTTACGTAGCCTTAGTGCTTTCAGCCAACGCATCCTTCAGTGAATTTTCAAAACCCACTGATCTATTAACCTCTTTATTGAAGTTGTTATGCGGAGTGTATCTCGAAAAGACCAAGGTTAGACCCTCAGCTGGGCTCAACAGTCTTTTCTCTTTTGAGGTCTTTTTGAGCTCACCTGGAACCGTTTCACCTTGAGTTGAGCAGGGGTGGCTTGTAGGGGATGATGACCCAGGTCACATCAGGGGATGTTCTACACGCTTTTTTCTTGTTTAGGAAAGGTTACAAATGAAAAGTTTCCTCTTCTTACTTTGTTCTTTGCAGACAGCTAAAAGTTCTTTCAGATAAAACTGATTTCTGAAAAACATCAAAAAAAAAAAAGACAAAAAGAAGAAAAGCAATTCTGAAACAATGAGCAAAAGGGTCTGTTTTCAAGAAGAGCAAGGCGATAGTTTTTAAGCATTTTAAATACTTCGCAGTCCATATTAACTAAAATAGTTGTATGTAACTGGTCCAGCCTTGGCAAAGCCAGCAGCAGCTTTGGGTTTCGGGTCCGGTCCATTCTTCAGGGGGGCACCATGGCTTTGGCTCCAAATCCCACAGAATGACTTTTCATGCCACCTTGAGCACTCACCTGCCCCCTACTTAGCCCAGAGGTTTTTGCCCTGGGGCAATACATTCTGGGACTGTTCCAGCAAAGGCCGAAGATGTTATTCTCTGCTCTTTAGAGCAGATCTACACACTTACAGGACCGTCCAGCAGTACAGATTTGAACCAAATAAGGTACGGGGACACAATTGCATCTCTAGTGAATTAGCTAAAATATAAGATAAGGAGCGTATGTTTATTTTCTCATAGCTGAAGATGATACGGGATCTCGAAAAATGTTAAAGTGCTGCAGACAGATGGTGCATGATCCAGCATAAAGCCTGCCAGTGGAAAGTTAACCTGTCAACATTTTTTTTTTTAACAAATCTGAATCAGCGGAGCAAATTTATACTGGATCAGTGCTTTGTGTCTCACAGCTGCAGTAGTTTTGATCTAAGTTGGATTTATTATATCATTAAACCATGATGCGAGTGTGCAGAAGATGTGAATACAGCTCAGGGAACTGTATTTCTGTCAGCAAAACACACCTCTTAAGATACCTCACCCTGAAGCTGTTTGTCTCTGGCTGCATGGCTTTTAAGCCTATGTCTGAGATCCTTTTTCCGTGATTGCCTTTCCTTCAAATCCAGCTTCTGCAGCACAGTGCCATGCTGTGGCACACAGGAATATTAGCGTAGAGGTAATATAGTAAAAAAGAAGAGTGTATGTATGTAGGTATAGGTATTTATAGATACATAAATACAGGCACAAAGCTGCGTAAAAGACCTCTGCTGGATTCTTTCACAATAGCCCACATGGTGCCAGCAACATCCAGCTGTTGTGTTAGCCCGGCTGTCCTTCCAAGGGAATGTTCTCTTTCCTGCTGTCCCTTGCAGGTACCAGAATGGACTGGGGCATTCCGCTGCGCTCAAAAGGAAAACCTCATCCTCCCAGCGCCCCATCTGAGTCCGCACGCACTGCGACACCCCAGAGGCGCTACCAAGAGGAAAGCAGCTAAGTAATTGGCCTGTGTCTGTCTATGTGGCATGGAAAGGAGTTGGCTTCACGCATTCTGGAAGGTTTATGTTTCAGGGTTTATTTTTATAGTTTTTGCCTTTGGTTGCCTTTTAACTATGTTTAAAAAAAAAATAAATATCTCCAGGTTAAAGCTATAAAGAAATAATGTCCTTCCCAACTCCTTAAGTCCCTAGAAGGGACTGTGTCTCTTCTGGATTAGGGTGTAACAGGTTAAATGGGTTACCATGGTGGTTTTTTGTTTTCCAGCTGAAAATTGGAAATGCGTTTTCTGCTCTTTATTATTCTTCATTCTTTATCTTTAGGATTACAGTAATTAAAGCCAGGTCATCCTCCATCTTTCTCCAGAGTTTAATAACCAGTAACCATTGCCCTGCTGAAGGTATCCCACTGCTGGCTTTACCACATTAAATTTGTATGCTGCTTGTGAATAAACATAAAATGCTCGCACATATATCCTGTACTAAGTGGTGCCTTAGCTCCCCAAAAATGTGCTTTATCACACTGGTGTCTAAAATATCGATCTGGGCTTCGTCACAAGCTGGCAGCTTCAAATCTTTGGCCATTGCTTCTCCTGGCTCCCCAGCCCTCATACGTGAAAGGTTTGGAGGGAGGGAGGTATCTGTGGGCTTTCCTCAGCTCTCCATGCTAGAGATGGGGCCCTCTGAGAAATCAGAACTTCAGGAACTGCCCAGTTATGTTCACACAAGTGCTTTTCTAGTTGAAGTTCCCTAGAAATTGGAAGGAGGAAGGAAATTGTAAGGTTATTTGCTTTCTTTAGCATTTACACAGAACTTGGCTTGCAGCCTTAGCCGTTAACCAGAGCTGGCTCATTCACAAAAAGGATAGCAAGTGCCCTTTCATTTCAAATGCAGTTTTACTAGCAAAACCCAATTCTAAAGCCGTTCTTCATTATTTAAATCATATTTGCAAAGTTTGATGGGCAAACAGTAGCCCAGAGTTACCAGGATCACTTGAGCAGAAGTCAGATTACCTGACCCTGTTAGGAATAATTTGGAGAGCTGAAGATCCCAGGGAGCCCTGTTAGGCATCTTTCTGCGGAGTGGACAGAACATTACCTTGAACCGTCAGACTGTGTGAGGGTTTGATCCTTACCCACCCTGAGTAGAGAGTAACACAAAATTGATACTGGCCCCGAAGCTGCATCTCTACTGTGGGATTAGAACGTGCTTTTCAGCTGTGGCTCTGGGGTGAGGTGGAGCCCTGCCACACACAGTTCTCCTGCACGCTCTGCTTTCAGCAGGGAGAAAACACGGTGCCTGGGCTGGAAAGCTGTGACGCTGAGATGACCGTCAGACCAGTGCTGAGTGTGAGCTGAGCTGAGCTGTTGCTCTGCAGCGCAAAGGTGGCTTTGCTATCCCCTATTCCCGTCCAGTCAAATGCCAAAATACACAATGTCTGCTGCGTGGGCAGAGCACGAGTTAGCTTTACAAGGTCCAGCTGAAATTCAGTTAGGGAGGAGACTTATTTTTTTGTAGATACCAGCCAGGATTCCAATCACTGGCAGAACCCTTGTCTGCTGGTGAATGTGAAGGCACCATAACCAGGTCCTTTTTAATGGTGTTATAAAGAGTTCTGTGCGCTCAAAAGTAATTACCCATTTGTCAGGCAGGGATGAGGATGCTCTGCAAGAACTTGCCAGGAAATAAACGCCTGGTCTGTAATGCAGCAATTTCAACCCAAGGGCTTTCTAGCCCCATTATGCTATATAACAGAATACCACCAAAACAACCCGCAGGTCAGCCCAATACATGCTACAGTAATTTCATTGTAATGTTATTTTCTGTCAGTGACTCTGAAGAAAAAACTGGTACTGGGAGACAGTCCTGAAGGGC
>VZTV01015693.1:0-18850 GCA_013400875.1 Anhinga rufa
TTGCCTTTCAGGGTGAGGGAACTTGCTGCCAGTCAGCCTATCTCCGTATCAGTCTTTGATGGAGGTGGTTGCTTTTCACTTACCCAGTTTAAGTGTAAATTAGGTGGGCTGGAATTTTGCCCCTAGGTGCGTTATACATTATACAACCAAGACTCCTCTTAGCAGCCAGTTAGCTGTTTTGCATAGTAAACTTCATAGCAATCTTTAATTGTTGCTTTGTTGTTTGGCTGTGGCTATGAAATGTATTTTTTTTTCTTCCCTTCTCTTTCTTAATAGGAATATTATCTTGCACATTGCAGACATATTAAACTAGGCATCTACATGGAAGATTTGATTTCATTTTACTATTTTAACTTTTATTTCCCAGGAAATGTGTGTTCTAAGTAGTCATTTTACATCTCTTCACCTAAATACAAAGATATTTTAGCAAGTCTCAAATGATTGTGGTATCAAAGATTGTTATTGTTTTGTTCCTACAGGGGTCTTATTTTGTGTTTTAAAGATAATTCTGTTGTAACACATTATTGAATTACATGTCATTTAATGGACTCTAGTATTAGAGGTAAATGTCTTTTGCTAATGGCTTGCATTGCAAATTATCCAAACTGTGAGGCTGGGAGAACTGCAGAATAAATCGTGGGAGTTTGTGGCCAGCATGCCCATGTGGATCTTAACACTGATGCTAGCTTGTGCTCTCAGGACCAGTGTCTAGGTGTTGTGCTTCTTTGCTTACTATGTAGGCCGATCTAATACAAAGCTATTTTAGGGGTGAGAAGAGAGGATGTTTAGTTCTAATAGTGGAAACTGATTTATTAAAAAAACTGAGCTAACCACTGTGATTTTGGCCTATTTTCAAAGGTAAGACTTCTAAAAAAAAGCATATGTCATAAAGAAAAGTGTTTGAAAAATTGAAGAAATTGGATGTAGCCCTAAAAAGGGGCTAATAAATAATACTCTAAAATGTCATTTAAAGCCCCATACTAATTAAGCATGTATATATATTAAAAACACACACATGTATTTTTGTAAAGGGTTTATAAGCAGAAATAATGATTAAAGAGTAGGTTTTACACACATCCCTCTGATCCAACCTCTGGAATGCAGGTTGTGACCAAGAAGTAAATGCTGTCGGATGCTTTTCACCAAGCAAACCCTTGGCTGGTGTCCTGGGGCTCCCACTCTCCTGCTCTGTGTTTATTACTCTGGCTGACATCTGTTCGTACTTCGTGTGAACAATTGGTTTTAAGATATGTAGCTTTGGTGAGACAAAAGGTGAGAGTTATAAAGTCATTTGTTTTCATAACTTCTTTTATTCTGGATCCATTTGCTCTCTTTATGGGGCCCCTGATGACAACCATATGCTTGCTTCTAGCATTGCAGTCTGGGCAAGAGGGGTATTTTAAAATGTCAGGCATCTTTGTGTTTATCTCACTGGCTGGCCATGGTAGAAAGCCATAGTGCAGAAGTTTTGATCATCTCTGCATTTCAAGAAGTGTTTATGTGTGGGACTGTCCATGTGGCTAGAGGTAAGGAAAAGGGCTGTGAAATTTTAAAGTGTGTTCAAATGAGAGCTCTGACAGTGAGTTGTGGGTTGGATAAAACTGCTGGTGTAGGAGAGTGGGGAGCTCTGGGTCACTGAGGGTTATGGACTCATGTGGGGACAGGGATTAATCCTAAAACTGCTTTCAAGTTCTGTAGGACGTTGAGCAGCCCCTCCTGCATCAGGCCATTTTATGCTGGCTGCCTTGGTAATGTTTATGCACAACTTTGCTGTTCAAGCCAAAGCCATCAATATAGCATCAAATACATAGGGTAATCTGAAATCCCATTTTTCGCTAGTAGAGGTCAAAAACAGGGATGGGGAGAAAGGGACTAGTCACTTCTTCTAATTTAATGAGCATGAAAAGAAGCTTAGTTATTTCTAAACTAAAGTATTTAAAATTTGACTATATGACTGTTAAAATTACTTCTTACTGTTAAGATATACATGAATATTAGAGTATCTCCAGATTTTGCCAGTTCGAGTCCCTGCTACACTGAGAAGAACTTCCATGTTCCTGTGAGTGCGTGCCCTGGTGTGTATGAGGGTTTTTTGTTTGTTTATAGTTGCCTAAGAAAAGTCATTATAATTTTTGTATGTATTCTTTGTATCAAGAGCATGTTTCTAGGGAACTTTCAGATCTCGGTGATGTCAAAACAGACTGGTTTTGCTGTAAACTGACTAGTCTGGGCACAGTATTGCACAGATACAACTAAAATGGGTCACATTTCATTCACTTGAATCAGAGAGTGCACATCTGGCATCAGCACCCATCTGTGCTCCAATCATATTTACAGCAAGTTTGGGACAAATACATGAGTCTGGTCATTTTTCCTAATGAGACTGGTTTTGGGATCCTTTCTGGGACAAAACGTTGCCTGGTTTAGCTTTTTATGGCTGTGTTTTGGAAGCCAGCTGGATTCGCAAAATGATGCAACACTGCAACACCCAAGCGTATTGTGCATCATGGAGTCATCATATTTCTAGGAATGCTCAAACAAAATTTCTTTGAAGTAAAAGTCATGCAGGCTTCAAAGGAAAAGCTTTCAAACAAAGATCTTGGCTCTTGCAAGGGTATTAACAGGAGGGTGGGCTTTTATTGTTTTGTTTCTTAAAGGTGTTAGGGTGCATACTTGGAAAGTATTGCCACTGCCAGGAAACACCCAACACCTTGGATCCTGAGATGCCCGAGGTGCAATTGTTCCTGCTGAAACTTGTCAGCTGATGTAGCGCTTCCTGGTATGCAGACACTATCATAGGCAGTATTTCAACAGCCAATGCTTTTGTCATACAAGCTGAAGATTAGAGTGGTTGCTGTTCAATTACAGATGTATTGTGGCAACCTTGAGGCAGTGTGTTTTTACCATAGTAAGACAGGTAATTGCTTTTATTTTTAAAGCATGACCAAATAATAACTCACTGACATCTCATGAAAGGAGGTGAGTTTTAAATCTTTTTAGTAGGATAAATGGGTTTTAAGCATATTGTATAGGTCATTGTGACCTAAACTAATTAATTTGGCTTTAACAACCTGTGTGAAAGTAACTACAGTGATAGAAACACTCTTCACAGGTTTAATGCCTGGAACATGTAGGTTAAACAGTCCAAGTTTATATTCCTGTTCATCCTGTTGCCTTTAGCTCTGGAAAGAGCACTAAACAAGCTGGGAACTAATTCTGTGAGCTAAGAATTTGGGTCTTGTCAAACGGCCATAAGTGAGAAAAGTAAGGATGGCTCTCAAATCCTAGGGAGGAGCCAGCTCAGCCTTTGCTACTACTCTGGTAAATCAGGAGAGCTTTGTGAGGTGCAGAGTGTGTAGCTCTTTGTACAGAGCCTTTCAGAAGTGACCTCTTAATTAGACTATCTTTCTTCTGGGAGTTTCAGAGTCCAGCCATGTTTCCACCCAGCCCATCTGGATTTGGGTCTTTCTCCTTGTGGCATAAAAGGACACATTTCAAACTTCAAAATAAGAGGTGAAATATGAAGCAGAGATCAAGGGGTGTGCGAATGGAAGATCTAAAGAAAACAAAGCAGCAGCGATTGGTATAAATGGCAGACAGCGAAGGAGGCGGAGGAAGGAAGGAAGCGTGGTGATGCCCAGGAAATGGGTTTCAGCCAGTTCAGCTCCGTTGGCATGTCACGCTCGTGTAATGTTAACCTACCTGCTGTCTTCCACACCTCCTCCACCACCCCCTTCAAAGGTGCTATTTAAGAGACTGTGAGCTGTGATAAAGTTAATTAAGTAACACAAGTAAGGCTTCAAAGTAGTTTTCCAGCATCCTATCCCACAAAACCCTGGGATAGGGGTGACCTGCTCTGACATGAGGGGCTGCCGCAAGGACAGGGGTGGATGCTCCAAGCTTGACCTGCTCTCAGTGGCTTTGGGTGGTAATGGGAGAACCTGGTCTTTTATTTTGGCGTCCCTGGGAGCGAGAAGGAGATGGTGGTGGTGGGACAACGCACATCAGCACTCCCACACTAAGCCTGCGTAAGAATGGCAGTGCTTAGTTCTTTGCTTGCTTTCTTTGGCGGAAAGAATATCATACTGTATTTTGTTTCATAATGGAAAAAAAAAATTATTGCCCTTTAGCCATAGTAATTTCCGTAGCAGCAATCTGTGAGAGTAGGCATCATGTCTGTCCCGGGTTTCCTGTGGGCATGCACTGCCAGCAACAAGCACTGACACCAATCCACAGCATATGTGGAAATCTCTGATGTGTGTATGACACAGCAAACAAAGCAAACAAGATGAAGAAGATGTGCGTCTGAGAAAGGCCCGAGGGTGATTTATTCCCCTGCTGTGTGGGTGAATCCTACCTTTTCAAAAAAAGGGTTAGAAATCACTGTTATGGCTTCTGTGTGTCTCAGAAAGGATCTTAATGCCTTTAATTTCTCAAACAAACTCAATTCACTGCCTGAAGGACAAAATCCTAAAGGTCTAATTTAATTTAAAAGATGAATGGGGGAAAAGAGAGCAAACATGGTACAAATTATTGTGTTTTAATGTATATACAGCAATGTAATCATGTTGCATGCTTGGCATAGATGAATTAAGGGAATAAGAAGCTTAAAAACTTAGAATTTTTGAAAATGTTTTATCATGGAGAATTGTGTTAGAAGTTCATGTTAGGAGTTGGCTGTTTCATAGTCTCATTTGAATTACAAGTTCATGTAATAATATAGTGTTGTTTATATCCCTTCACCCCAAATGTTGCTGCTATGATTGCAAACGTGTTGCCATAGAAGTTAGGGTGGGAAGCACTGTTCTTAAAAGAAAAAAAAAAAGCAAACCCAAAAACATTCCCAAAAAGGCACCCACTCACCAGCAGTGACCCGAAAACATGACTTCGGGCCATGCCATTGCTCCCTTCACATTTTTCAAGTGTTCTCAAGGATAGGAAAAGGCTAATAATAACAATAAAAAAGGATAGGTATTAAAAACAAGAAGATAAATGATTCTGCTCAGCCTACTGGTTTAACATATGGTATGAAGAAGCAAATGGGACATGGTGACAGACCCGTGTGCACCGTAATGGATGGCTGTGTCCCGGGGTAGTAGCACAGCAGCCCAACTCTAGTGGTCAGCTGAATTTGAGTATCAGGAAGCAAAGGGTGCCTAAGCATGAACGAGGGCAATGTGATGGATGTGCCATCTACCAGGTAGAGTTTAAAGCTAAAATCTACCAAACTGGCTTTGTGCAATGGAGGTAAAGGGAGCTCCTGTTTGGGGAGAGATTGTGTCCTCGCTGGTGCTGAGGTGCAGCAGTGGGGAGCGCTGCATCGAGGGGCAGCGGGCTGCCTGAAGTGGATTTTGTGGTTTTATTTGTTTGTTTTGAAGTCTTGAAGGCATGGCTAAGCATCAGAGATTTCCTCCATGAGGAAGGGAGGAAATGTAAACTTTCACCCTACAGTTATCTGAGACTTTTAGTTGCAATATGCAGTGTCTGCACCCCTCTGTCTGTCTTTTAGGGAAACTAATGACTTAAGAGGTGAGTCTCTTGCTCTATGAGGAAAGGATTATGGGGATGTTTCCTGACTGTGTGAGCTGAGAGACAGCTCCTGCAACCTTTTGTGTATCTTACTGGAATAAAAATACTCAGTGCCTGCAGAAAATATTCAGTCCAACCATTTTGAGGGAAATGGATTAGATGTGCCAGATGCCTCTGGAAGAGTTAATCTTCCATGTAAACATTCACACAACCTCCTGGTATCCACTGAAAGTAGGCATTGCTTTTGGTTTTCTCTTCTTACTCCATAGTACCTGATCACTCAAAAGGGTGCTCTGTTCTGGCAGCATGTGTATCTGGGTAAGGAGGGAAACAGGGCTGATGAAATATGGTTTGTCTGTGGTTGCTGCTCTATTGAGGTTTGCTGGTCTCATATTTCTGGGGTCACATATGCCACCATGGAATCTGGTTCCCCAGAGCCTCTGCTTGGTCTTGATCTGGGCTGGTCTTGAAAAGTCCTTTCCCCTTTGCTATTTGGCGTGCTGCAGTACATCTAGGGGAAGCAGTATTGCTATTGGACAAGGGGCAATGGGCACAAGTTGGAACACAGGAGGTTCCACAGAAATATGAGGAAAAACCCCTTTGCTGTGCGGGTGCCAGAGCAGCAGCCCAGGCTGCCCAGAGAGGCTGTGGAGTCTCCTTCCCTGGAGCCATTCACACCCCGCCTGGACGTGGTCCTGTGCCCCTGCTCTGGGGGTGCTGCTCACGCAGGGGCTGGACGGGGGGAGCTCCGGAGGTCCCTTCCAAACCCTACCGTTCTGGGATTCTGTGATTGCTAACATGAATGGACAGCCACTGTAAGACTGATCCTGGCTCTACTGCAGTTTGTGGCAGCTGTGAGGTATCTGGCAAGGTCCTACCTGACCGGGTGAAATACCTATGCAGGCCTTTTTCTTTCCAGAGTGACATTACTACTGTTTGCTCAAGCAGGACAACACTTGCACATCAGAGCTATGTTACAGCTGCCTCCATCTGACAGCTCCTGACTGTATTTATCTCTAGGAGCTAAGTCACTGGGAGAGAAGATAAATGTTGGTTCTCCTACAGGGAATAAGCAGTTAGATTATGTCCATCAGTATGTCACTGGCATGTGTGCAGCTTGGCAGAAGCGCTGCCAGAGCACCAGCAATGCCTGTGGGGTCCCTGGGCATCTGCACCAGGACAGCGGAGGGCAGCGTCCAACGCATGCCGCTATCGCAAGAGCCCCTAGAGATAAAGCGAATACCTCCACAGAGAAATGAAAGCTCTTCAAGCTAGGTTTCTTTAACCTTTTGAAGGCCTGATGTAACCTGTGTTGTTCCTGGTTCTTAACGGAAGTTTCTACATGTAACATTCCTCGTGCAGTAATTAAGTTTTCCATATGGAAGCATTTAAGTCAAGTTTGACTTGATTTTTACACTAATGAACTGGGATTCCCCATGGGTGGTCACACAAGCTGTTTCAGCATCACAGAAATCTCTCCATGCCAAATATCGCTGTTATCTTTTGGGAAGCAGTAGTGACGGCAGTTTGTTTCTCCTGTGACCCCACCATGCCATTGAGCTGCTTGTTTTCCGCTTGTGTCAAGTGTGACTTTGACAATCCAATTCCCTTTAGGCAATGGAGGTGGTTGCTAATTTTTACCATGAGCAGCTTTCTACCCGCTTCCAGCCTAAAGCAGCCGAAGCTCTTCTTTCTCCCTGATCTGATTTATTCAGAGACTGCAGTATGACTTGGGATCAGTGGTAAAAGTGAAAAGCAGGTGCTGCTGGGGCACAACCCATCTCTTGTGTGGACTATATGGAGGAATGTTGCTGGCATCTCTGTGCTGGTGCTTAGGAGGACCCATGGGCAGGATCTTGCTGGCCAACACTCATTGGTAAAGACACCCGGTCAGACAGCAAAGCAGGCTGCTGCCTGCTCGGCTGCAACCGCTCAGGTAACTCTGTTTAGACAGCAATCAGAGCCAGCAGCTCTTTGCCAGCATATTAACTCGACAATTTGCTACACTTTGCTAAATATTTACAGCATATTTACACCTGAATTTTGGCAACAAATCCTGTGGCATACAGAGAGGCTTTGGGCTGTGAGGAAATATGCAACATACCGAAAAAAAATCCCCAGAATCCCCAAAAGTCACAGGAGGTTTACCCAACATAAGCATCTCCTCTGCATTTGAGCTATGGTGTCTTTAAGTCCCATAATCTAATTGTTGTAAGATTTAACAGGGAAACAAGCAGGCAATTTAGCTATTTTTCTATGTTAGTGGTAGATGAAGAGGAAAATCAGACTGGAGTTGAGGTAACCACTTGGAGAATGTGAAGAAAAGCAGGGATTTCCATGGCTAAGCTGCATCTGGGGACACTGGTGTTTTGGGGACACTTCACCTTGGTGTGCACTGCCAAGGGGGACAGGCAAAATGGTTCCTGTCTCCAAATGATGGAGGTGAAAATGATGACAAGCAAGGGAATGTGTCCTGGCGTGCTGTGAGGAGCTGGCAGGAGCGAGTTAATGAGGCATCCCAAATGCCAGCCGCAGTAAATTCAGATTTAGCTGCAGGACATCTCCCATCAAAGCCTACTGGTGCCTTTCCAAAGTGCCAGGAGATGGCCTTGGCCTGGGGAGCACGACCCACGTGGGCAGGGTGTACCAAAGGCTTAACCTGGTACTACTGAACTGCACCCAGCCTCCAGACCAGACTCGTTCTTACTGATGTTAATCTTACAGCTCTAGAAAGCAGAGGAAGGTCTCTGACCTGGCAGCTTTGAGGTCATGCATTTTGTAGAAAGATTTTGCTGTTTTTACAAAACCAGCTTTGTTGCCCTCATATGAATTTTTGGGACTGGGTGTGTGTCCAGTTGCTGATATTACAGAGTCAGACCTGCAGTAGGTAATTCATCACTATCGGCATGGGACTATAGGTAGCTGTTTCCAATGAGCAAGTCTGGGCTTCTTTTTATTTTCAAAAAAATTTAGGTTTGTGCACTCCATGAACTTAAACCTAGTGATAAAAACAGCAGAAACCAATCTGAATGAATCATGGAGGTAGTTTGCAATCAAGTGTGCAGTACACACTGTCCCAACTTAAAGCCTTAATTAGGTTGAAGAGAAATTAACTCTACAAATTTTCTTTCTGGGCTAAGGAAAGAGAGAAGTGCCAACCATTCAACCTCCTTGCAGTCACACAGACTCCCCTCCTCTAGCTAAGCTCACTGAGCTGAGGCAACGGATATTCTCATCCTGAGTAAATGCTTAAGGCCAGAAATACTTAGAATGGGAGTCACAGGATGTTCTGATTAAAATCTGGATCCTTGCAAACAAGAAAGGCCAAGGGGAAAAAAAAACAAAATACAGGGCTTGAATTTGCAAATAAAATCATATTTCATGCACAATTCAGAAGAAATTGTGAAATCTTCCCAGGCATGAGAACCACTGCAGTCTCATGCGCATGTAGCTGGCTGTCCAGAGTCTTGCCAGGGCTCCTTGTTTATTTATTCTAAGCAAAAAGCATTTTAAGGGGAGGAAGCCAAGCCCCAACACCAGCAGCCTCTTATCTTGTGGTCATCTAGGGCTCACCTGGGAAGCATGAAAGGTCTGAAGCCCATCAACCCCTTGGCAGCACTTAACTCTTTGTTCATATATCTGAATAGATAACATAGGTATGAATTAAACAAAACCAAAAGAAACATGAAGAAATGAGAAAAACTGCTTCAGCTTACTGACACTAAGGTTAAACTGGAGAGAGCTCTCTCCTCCTCAATCCTTTCCTGACAGCGGGCTCTTGGTTTCTTTCTTTGTGCCCATAATACCCCTCAGACTGTATCTGGTGTAGAGACCCCCATCAGGGAGCATTAATTAAAGTGCATCTCTCTCTCCAGAGCCCTTACACACCTCTCTTGAGTCCATCTAGGCAGAACCAGTTTTTCACCTTGCAACTTCTTTTGCTGCTTCTTTATCTACATGACTGCCTGGCCATGCTTCTTAATTAGATCACTGACTTTTATTCTTTCAAATCTTATCCAGAAATGCAATTTTTATCAATTCTGCAGAGATTCAGAGAAATGTGAATGACAGCCTCTTAATATTCTGTGATTTTGTAGCAGCTGCCACTGAGGGCCTGCACGATGATGAAGTTTATGCAGCCAGAAGGGCAAGTTGTTTTGCAGTTAAGCGGGAGATGCTATAGTTGTGTCACCATCTGCCATCTGTCATGAAAATACAGCTGAAAAGGCAGAAAGGGTAGAATTTACAGCATGATTGCATCCTTGCAGTGCCTGGTGTTGTCTTAATCCTGCAGAAATACCACTTGGCTTCAATGAGGTAAAATTGTGGTTGGCCAAAAGTGATGGATGTCTGTGAAGATGCCATATGGTGGTCAGCGATGGATGGCTGGCCATCTGCGTGCTAGTGAACAATACGGGCTCTACCTGAAGTTACTCCCCAGATGGCAGTGGGAGAGGCTGGGCCTTTCTGTCTTTGGATGTACATGATCCTGTCATGGATCAAATGGGCAGGGTGCAAAGGGAAGGGAGAACTGAAGATAGCACCAAGATAATCTTACCAGACGTTGTAATTCCTGCAAAGCCAGCCTAGCCACTAGTTTGAGAAAGTGTCTTGGACTTCAGAACAAAGTAATCTTTGCTTTATCTCATACAGAGACCCTCAGCTGGATCAGGAGAGGGAATTAGGTGTAAATTTTGGGTGCCAATAGACACTGCTGAAACACCTACTAATAAAAACAGAAATAGGAAAGCTCCTAAAATTCCTGGCAGAGTTAAGCTAAGTCCCCTATCCTGGCTGTTAGATTCAGAAAAGTGAAGAGCAGCTCCAGCATTTCCCCCGCAAGGTGCTGAGAGTGGGATTTATTTTCTTTCTGGGACTTCACATCCCAGGCGGCTCAAGGAATGATCTGACTGTGCCACAGACATTAAGGCTTCGTGGCGTGCACTGTTTGCACTGGGGCACACCGGACTCTAAAGTGGTCTCATAACTAAATTTAAGATCCAATTAATTTAAAGGTCTGTGCATGCCAACATTTTGCAATATGTTAATGTGACTTGGGAGCCTGTAATTCAGCGCCTCACAGTGGCAAATGCCCAGTTCCTGCCCATGAGTCCCATGGGGTCCTTATCTGTGTCATCAGGCATGTGACTGCTTCTAAACATTCGGCTGTATGAGATGTACCTGAGCTCACATAATACACCAGTCCTGCCAGGTGGAACTGGGTGCACTTCTTCAAAGTCCCATGCTAATGTCTCTACCATGAGACTATTCTCACCTGCAGCATAGCAATAACACTGTTCTTTTAGCAGTTGGGCTTGCCTGCATTTTCAAACATGAAGCCAGAAGAAAGTCAGATAATGCATTGAATTTAAATAGACTGGTTCACTTAAAAAACCCTCTGCTAATTCCTGCTGTTCTCCAAGCTGCTAAAAAAATGAAAAAGACAATAATTTATGCTGTTGTAGACAAGTAAAATAGCACAATTAATTGCATTTTACATTGTTTAACCTCTTTGGTCTTGCAAAATGGCAAGAAGGTTTAAAACTAAATGGAACAATGTGAAAGAGAATAAGTAATAAGAGGTAGGATTTTCCTCAGCATTCATTTATTGTTTTAGTGGGATGTATCAGACATCTCCGTGTAGGAACATGTATGCTATTTTCTTTTTGCATTTGCTGGGTCTGTAGAAAGGGAAGGCCACTTGGCAAGGACGGGGTAAGAAAACAAAGTTATTCTCAGCTGTTCAATTCATTCTCCCCAGACAGCTGTGGTGAACAGAGTTAAATCCAGTTGGCCTTCAGTAAGTTTGCAGGCAACACTAAGTTGGGCAGGAGTGTTGATCTGCTCAAGGATAGGAAGGCTCTGCAGAGGGACCTGGACAGGCTGCATCAATGGGCCAAGGCCAATTGTATGAGGTTCAACAAGGCCAAGTGCCGGGTCCTGCCCTTGGCTCACAACAACCCCATGCAACGCTGCAGGCTTGGGGAAGAGTGGCTGGAAAGCTGCCCGGCGGAGAAGGGCCTGGGGGTGCTGGCTGACAGCGGCTGAGCATGAGCCAGCAGTGTGCCCAGGTGGCCAAGGGGGCCAGCAGCACCCTGGCTTGTGTCAGGGGTGGTGTGGCCAGCAGGAGCCGGGCAGGGATGGTGCCCCTGTGCTCGGCACTGCTGAGGCCGCACCGCGAATCCTGGGGTCAGGTTTGGGCCCCTCGGGACGAGAGGGACATTGAGGTGCTGGAGCGTGTCCAGAGAAGGGCAGCGGGGCTGGGGCAGGGTCTGGAGCACAGGTCTGATGGGGAGCGGCTGAGGGAGCTGGGAGTGTTTAGCCTGGAGAAGAGGAGGCTGAGGGGAGACCTTATCGCTCTCTNTTAGGAGGCCTGGGGGTGATGTTGGGTTGATGGTTGGACTTGATGATCTCAGAGGTCTTTTCCAACCTTAATGATTCTATGATTCTCTAAGCTCCAGATGGCACCTTCTCAAAGGAGTGCGATTGCTATCCTCATCCCTTCAAATGAATAGTGTTGCCAGCTTTTGAACATGTGGGCTGCAGCTCCAGCAGAAAGCATCTAGAGAAGAGGGCTGTAACCTCTTTCTTGTGTTTGCACTCTTTTTTACCTCCAGCTGTACAGTTGTTTGTATAAAATGCAAACGATCCTAATTCAGAAGGACAGAGTTGCTTACAGAGAGCAAGCCAACCTTGCACAAATGCATTTTGCTGCTGGGCTTGGGGTCCCTGTGAGGTAGGGGAGCTGCTGACGGTCTTTGGGACTGGATTTGTACAAGAGTGCGTTCAGCCAAATGTCTCTCTGGTACACTCCAGTTCTGCATTTATACCTGACATGAACGACTCACTTAAATTCTGTCACTTTTTGTAATTTTCTATAAATCCATAGATACTTAGGCTTACTACAGATCACTAAATAGTGTAGTATGTCCTGCTGGCAGAGGCATTCATCAGTTCCTTTTTGTTGAGCCAAATGATTTGTGCATGACTAAAACATGTTCACTGCTCCTGGTGTGAAAACATCCTGAGATGAAGCCTACTCTGCTGCAAGCTGCAGCCCAAGCTGTCCCCCAGCCTGCGTCCCCCCCGAGCCTTCACCTCCAGGTACAGCACTGGGGCAGTTCCTGTGTTTTGTACAAGCCAGCTCCAGCCATGAGGTGCAAGGAAAAGGAAAATATTGTTTCACCTGGCCATGGCTGCCCCAGTAAATCTGTCTACAGGGTGTAACTTGTAAATCTGATGATGCACTTTAATTATTCAGCTAACTGGGAGATGAGTTAATTTTTGTGTCAAGCTGTGCAAACTAGTCAATAGGTTTGGAATCATCTCAGCCCAATACCAGTCTGTTCGACATGCCTCTGAGAGTCTTTTCCTTTTCATTTTTCCTCTACACTAACAGAGAGGTTAACATTATTTATTCTTTCCAGAAAGAAAAAACTAATATCGAGTGTTCTAAAAGCTGTGACCTGAAAGCTTTCATTGTGTTGTGCAGTCAAGGGCAAGGCTTGTATTCAGAATTGTGGAGAGGTAGACAACAATGCGGATCAACATAATAAAAAATATTCAGCTGAAAGAAAAAAAACAAACCACACCAAAAACCTGAAGACCAAATATTTGCTGATAAATGCAGTGAAACAGGTATAAAGAGATGGTTATGTTCAGAGTTGTAAAGACCAAATTACCTTCCCAGCAAAAGGGCTGCTAAGTGAGGTTTTCATCCCACCAGCAGCTGCTTCTTGCTGATGTCTGTGTCTTTTCTGTGAAATAATGGGGCAATTATGCCTTGTTGACCTCAGGAGTGTTTGTAGGGAACAAGAGGAGAAGCTCGAGTTGGTCAGGGCACACTGCCTTGGAGGCAGAGCATCACCTGCCAGCAGGAGCTCCAGGGTGTCTCTAGGACAGGAAACCTGTTTGTTTTTTTTTTTATTTTTTTTTTTATTTTTTTCCTTGCAAATATGCCCCCAGCTGCTCTGACTCTGGCTCTTGAAACATGCTTAGTCCCAGACAACAGCTTTGACCCATGCAAAATGTGTGAGTAGGTCCTCAGGCTGAACTGGGGTGGGTGGAGACAGTTGTTGTCCTCTCCCTGTGCTGCGCAGCCGGGTGCTGCCAAATCTCCCTTTCCTGGCTGCAAAGGGCAGCATAACGCAGGGGTGCTGCTGCAGCGCAGATGGGCTGAGCTGCAGAAGGTAACAGAGCACTCCCCCAAATTTTCTTTCCAGTGCCTTAGCTTCTGAAGCTAATGAAGCTTTGAGGGATAATGTGAATTGCTGCATAAATTGATATCCTTTGCTAATTGCATCAGCATTTTGCTTTGATGAAAGCCTAGTATAAGGTGCCAAGAAACTAATAACTTACAACATCAATAGCTACTTTACAAAAAACAGAAGTCAATGATTGACTGAATGTCCAATGGCTCATAGAGCCATGAGTCAGCTCACAAGGAGATGTTTTTTAAGGGTTCAGTGGAAGACTATTTCAACATGGTAAAGGATCATCCCTTAAAAACAAAACAAAACCAAACATCGTCAGAACATCATTCAGGCTACTAAGAAGAAGGTCACCTTGTTCTGCTTGCTGAGATGAGACTCATCACCACCCACAAGTTGCTTCAATCCTCTCTAGCTTTTTCCCTTCCTTGACCGCCAGCCAGTCATCTTATCCCAGTTGCAGAGAATCAGGTGGCCAGGAACACTATTGAAAGTCTTCAGGGCCAAATTGCCTACAAGCCAGGGCTGGTGTGAATGCCTCACAAGCATTTTTGTAGCCAAATTGGATTGAGGCAGATCATCTCTATTTAGCTTGGGGTCTGACATGCCCTGGTATGCTTGTACGGCACTGCGCAACACCTCTGTGTCAGACGGTTGGTAGTAAACAAATTGTTATTACCTGGCAGTTGGTTGGAAATGGAAACTCATTAACTCAAGTTTTCTAAGGATGTAAAAAAGCCCTGTGAGGTGGTGCCATTCACAGAGAGCCGGGGGCCACATCCTGCACAGCTGCAGCCATTCCTGCTGGCTGCAGCAGCCTCCCTTGCTGCTCACTGCCAGCTTGTTACACCTATTTTGGACACTTTTATCGTGACTTTCTGGCAACCTCCTGTTACTGCTGTGGTGCTGACAAATGCATTTCATATCTACAATGCCTGTGCTCCAGCAAAACTCCTCTGCATCACTGCTACACAAACCAGAAGTATATGCATGGGCAGCAGGGTCACACAGTGTTGCAATGGAGACATGAAAGCTAAAAGCTGATTTTGCTTCCTGCCAAGGGGAAGCCCAATAGGATTCAACACCCTTATTTCCTTAGGTGTAATTTATTATAAAACCTGTTTGCAATGGCCGTGAGGAAGCAGTTGGTTCTCCAGTGACGCGGGAGGCACTGTGGGTGCTCACTCAGCCAGCGGCACAAGAACAAAAACAAACACCCTGACAGATGCTGCAAATGTATAACTCCCTGATAACCACAGCCAAAATCACTGCTGCCTCGTGTAAATATTTAGCAACGCGAATGAAGCGTGAGAAAGTTTGAACGAGCAGAGAGTAGAAATGAGCCCAAAGGTGGAGCGCTGCGGGAAAGCGCTGTGCACCCACCCACCTGCCTGTTGGAGCCAAAGGTTAAAACATGTGTCAGTGCTCTAGAAAAAAACACCCAAGCTGCAGAAAAGCATTGCTCTTGTCTGAATGAAGCAAGAACTGAAGAATGCCATTGAAAGCACATAGGGAACCATGGATGGTTGTCTGCCACGATTTCCTCGCCCTTCAGCTCCTAGCTCCACTGGTTTACCTCCATGACTTTTATTCCCATGTATTCCTTCTTTCTCTCTCATCAGTACCAAGCATGTTACTGGGAAGCCTTATTGAACAATATATAAGTGTCTACAGGAAAATACATTGCTAAACAGATTTCTGAGAACAAATAATTTCAAGCCAATCTGATTTATTTCTAAGATGGAGCTGCACTATGTGTTGATGTTCACAGGACTTTTGATGCTGTGCCTGTAACATTCCTTTAAACCAGTAGAGGAAATACAGACTGAAAAAAAAAAATTGCAACAAGGTGGATGTATTAAAACTGAAAGACTGTTTACAAAGAGCAGTGAGTAATGGTCCAAGCACTGCAGTGATTTGGAAGCAAAGATATGTCTGGTTTTGCTGCACATCACGAAGGAGGATGTGTGCTGAGGGGGAGAAAGGACCCCAGAGGAAAAACAGCAAAAAGAATTCAAGCTTTTGAAAAAAAATTCCCTTATCAGAAACTGTGGCTAGAACAGGGTTTGTTTAGTTCACAAGGGAGACAGCTGAGGAGGGATAACAAACTTTTTTGTCACAGATGACTGGAGGCAAGCAGTGAGCTGACAGGGGAGCAGGAGGGAGCTGGTCCGCAGCAGCTGGAGCTGATGGGGTGGGAGGTACAGGGGTGAGGCGGCTCAGTGGCTCCTCATGCCAAACCTGGGGTTTGGTGTTGCAATGCAAAGGGTTTCTTTAAGTCTTCTGCACGGTGCAGGCATGGTCTACTTGAGTCTGCCCTAGTGCAGGGGTTGGGAACCCAGCAGCTCTTGCTGTCCCTTCATATCCTGCATCCCTGAGACTCTCATAATCTCAGATCTGAATCTCTGAAAACCTCCCAAGGCAAACTTCTGGATGTTTTGTCCAGGTGCTCAGGCCATGATTGTGCTGGAAGCAGTCAGTTCTCACTTGCATAAAGTATAAGCTGATTAAACTAAGTATATTTGAAGTTTGTGTGATCCTGGGCAGTAGTGTCTAAATCACACTGCGAATTGCTTTTAAGTGTTGTCAACATGAAGAATCTGCGCTTGCTTAACCTGACTCCACTTTTCACATTAACTTAGCTAAATGAATGCAAATCGCAGTGCATTGAAAGAGTGGCTTATTTTAATTAATCTTAAACCAGTTCCAGATCAAATGCAATAACTAGGAACAAGTCACCAAAACTGATGTGTCTGTATAGGCATTTCCCTGTTTGGCTAAATGGGGTTTAAGTCATGTTTTTATTTAAAATTATGCAACTTTTATGTGAAAAGGCTTGGATCATTTAAGCAATCTTAAAAATTTGACTCTAAAATCTTACAAATTGAAAAAAAATAATCCTAGAAGCCAACAGAAAAAGCATATGGGGGAGACCCAGGATGTTATTTTCATTATTCAGTCGGTTTAGTCTCCGGGTTTCTCTGTCCCTGTCAGCCCTGCAAGCTGGAGCACTGCAAAGTTGTGCAAGGAAGGTGCAAAGGAGCTGAAATCTGGTCTTCAGCTTCTCTTTTCCTCCACGTGTCTGAAACATAACAGGTTTCTTCTTGCTTTTTAAAACAACATGATGAAAGCAGTGGCATTGCATGCACTTATGTTTGGAATTTAGTCCAACTGGGGAGCTGATACTGATGTAAGTATGCAACGTTGATGTACCATTTGCTGATACAGTGCGGGTGCTTTGTGCCCCAAAGGTGCAATTCCCAAATGTGTGGATCCCAGCCCTTGTTCCCCCACAGCTAATTTTACAGCTCTTATCGATTTTATGTGTTTTTTTTTATTCTGACCAAAGGAGGTAGGATGGATGGATGATAATTGATAAAAGCATCATTCATAACTCTTCTACAGCTTCCTTTGTCTTCCAGTTTATGCCTCAACACTTGATGTTACCCATTATGCAGAGATCAATGTGTCAAGATGAGGTGGATTTATGGTGAAGAAAATTCTGCTTCTGAGTTTGAAAAAAAAAGGTGGGATATTTTCCCCGAGTTAATCAAAGGAATTCAAAGGGAGCTTAAATCTTTCAATTTTCTTTGGCTCATGGAGAAGATAAAAAAGTGTTTGACCTCCAGTAAACCAACTGAATTCATATGGTGGCTCTGTAGATAAATAAAATGTCCACCCAGACAGAATATTGATTACTTAGGTACTATTTGCTGAATCACAAATAGGATCATCAAAAGCAACAGCAAGAAAGTATCATAAAATATATCAGGGCATCCAAAGTGTTGGGCTTAATGCAAATAGACAAGTTAAATAAGCAGTATTAAACTAACAAGGCTGAGAAATAGCAAGATGTCATTGCTCCGCTGCATTATTCATGGCAGCAGTAGGTCCTCTACACCAGCTACTGCCCCAGCATCCATCATGCACTTGCTTTAGGGGGGCAAACTGTTAAAGGGACTGGGGCTGTCTTGGGAAGTTTGGCCTGCAAATGCTTTTATCATCTACCCGGCACTGAGACATTAGGCTTTTTACCAGGTAATTTTCTAGAGAAGGAATTACCCATTTGTGGCCATCACAGTTGTATTTTTTGAAGTGTTAGTTGTGAATTAGAGCTCATAGCAGATCGCTGAGGTGACCATCTCCTGGGGCTTCTGGTGATGCTGGCAGTGTCCTTGCTTGAGGCAGAGGTTACCCCAATGGTGGCCACTCTCACCCGACGATGGTATGATCAACATATGGGGAGGATCCACCACCTCTTGTTAGAGATAAGGTACAAAATAGTACTCCTTGCCACCTCCTAAGAAACCATTGCCCTGGAGCAATGTATCTGCCTGGTCAAAAACCAAACAAACACACAAACACACAAAACCAGGCAAATCCCCATATCTGGGGATTTTGAGCAACTTCTGATTTCTGATCAGAGACCTGTGACTGTTTCTGTGAGGGGTTATCACAAGTGAGCGCTGTGTCTCTGGGTGGACGGGCATAGGGTATAGGATCACCTTCCCTGCCTGTCGGGTGGATCTTTTATAGGTTGAGCAGAGTGGCGTGAAGCAAGAAAAGAGGGTTACGAGAAATGAGGCATGAAAGATAGATATGCACTTCTTATGTCTTTCTTATGGAAGTGAGATCTGGCTAGTCCCGCTGGGTATTATACACATTTTACTATCAGAAAGAACTGAAGATATTTTGTCAAAAAAGGTAATCTGAAATTTAAATTAATTTCTTAATCCTAAAAGAGGGATACTTACTTCCTAAAGAAAACTGTGAATTGAAAGATAACCTACATCAACTTCGCAAATACTAGCAGGCTACAAAGCGACAAAGTTACAGATATGCTTGCATGGAAAAAATTAAAATAAGCAACCTTTGCTCTTTTTATATTTGTGCAAGAAGTAAGGATAAAATGCATACTCTGTTTCACCTTCTTCTATACAGAAAGTACGCAAGCTGCAATTAATTCCAAGTGTAGCAGCACTGCTGGAAGAAGTGATCATAAACCAAACCTAGGACTAATAACCTGGGTAGTAATATTTCTAAGTTGAGATAATTTTGGACTTGTCATCTTTGGCTGGAGTTCTAAGCCAGGCATATTTTCTTTTGTATTA
>VZTV01015694.1:0-13214 GCA_013400875.1 Anhinga rufa
CTTTCTCCAGATTTCCTCTCTCATGTCTGGGGGATGGGATGCCTGAGGGCCATCCTTGGCAGTAAAGACTGAAGCAAAGAAGACATTCAGCAGCTCTGCCTTCTCTGCATCCTGAGTCACCAGGGCCCCCGCCTCGTTCAGCAGCAGGCCCACAGTTTCCCCAGATAATTCTGTAGATAGGAGACATGGTAGTGTTGGGTTGACATTTGGACTTGATGACCCTAGAGGTCTTTTCCCAACCTTAATGATTCTATGATTCTATATGTCAAGGCTTAATTAATTCAACCTACAATGTGCATCAGATTCTTCTGTAGATTCATTAGATTCTTTTATCTCGGGGATGCCTGTCTCAGACAAACAGTACCTAAAAGAAGTTGCATGTTTCAGGTGAAGTCCTCAAAGAGTTTATTTTTTCTTATTTCTATTCTACCGTCAACTCAGGATCAATGTTTTAATCTATTGTTTGTGGTAGGCTGAGTGCAGGGGCTGCACTGACAGATTGCTAGGTATAACTCCAGCAATTGAAATAAAAGCAATACTCAAACTCTGACAGCTCTATCAGTGGTAGTAGAATCAAGGAGAGAGTACTGTGGAAGCAGCCTCTCCTGCCAGGAACAGAGTGATACCCCCATTCCTCCCAAGGTTTTGGATACCTGTTTTTATTGTCATTTGGTAAGATTATGTCATGACCTTGCTGCAAGTGTCTGTGAATAGCACTGCCTCACTGGATTTTTGATAACTTCTGTTCGAGTTTTCTATGTAACAAAAGCAGCACAGTTGCATTAGTTTGCATGGTCAAGAGTAAAATGTCTCTGTAGAGTGGAAAATATAGGATATTTTCAACTGGCTGAGGAAAACATTTTGCAGTTACATCAGTAGTATTCATAAGGCTGCTATGATTGGAAAATTACTTTTAAGTGTGTTATCCAATTGTTTAGGAAGGAGAAGACAGCCAAAAGGTGGGGGGGAACAACGTGCGTAATGCAAATACAGTTCCACCTAGGGGAGTCACCCATGGTGCTAAAAGAGATAGCACAATCTGTGTCTAACATCTAATGAAAAGTTGTAGCACTCAAGGTACCCAATGACTGGAAAAAAGTGAATGTTACTTCCATTTAAAGAATAGCAAAAAAGACCCAGGGAAGTGTAAGCTTCGCCTCAGTCCCTAATCAGGAAACATGACCTGTTGGAATTAATTTCCTAGCAAGAAAGTAATCAAATCAGTCACTGTGGATTTGCCAGGGTAAATCTTACTTAACCCATCTGCTTGCCTTCTCTAAAGAAAAGACCAGATATGTGGGTTAGAGGAGAGTGGGTTAATGCACCTTGACTCTAGCAATGCTTTTGACACCAGATCCCAGGCATTCTTACTTGGAAATGGAGAAACGGTGGGCTGTGCAAATGGACTGTTATACAGGTTGAAAACCAGCTGGACTGCCAACCTGCCAAGCTCATAGCACAGTAATCAATAGCTTGATGTTCATTTGGCAGAGCTAACAGTGTACCCTGGGGTCAATACTGGAGCTGATATTATTCAATATCTTTATCAGCAGCCTGGATGATGTGACAGAATACACTCTCAGCAAATTTATGGATGATGTTACATTGGGGAGAAAATTGACTGACATGCCAAATGGCAAAATTTCAATCCAGAAGGACCAGAGCAAAATATAAAAATGGATGAACTGAAGCCTCATGATGTTTGATATGAAAAGTATCAATGTCTCAACCCAGAGAAAAATAACCATGTAAATCTGCACAGGCTGGAACTGACTGACTGAGTAGCAAACCTTCCAAAGAGGGCCTGAGCAGTCAGAGTGGATGCCAGTTTGAATATCAGCCAACGTTGTGCTCTTATTTCAGGTAAGACAAACCTCACAAATGAAGTAAGATGAAATACAGAGGTACATAAGGAGGAGCATGGCCAGTGGATCAGAGAAAATTGTTGTAATTTTATTTCTCTCTGCTTGACCCTGGTGAGGTTGCACCTGAAATTCATCCAATTTTGGGCCCACATTTCAAGAAGGATATTGAGAAAACAGGAAAGTGTCCAGTGGAGCACTGCTAAGATGGTCAGGGACGTAGGAAATGAAGAAAAGTAATGAACTGTCATGACTGTCAATAAATGTGTAGCTCAATGTAATAATGTTGATACCCTATGTACATGGTTTTGTTATCTCATGCTTACAATGTATATTTGAACATATTTTTTGTATTACTGACCAGATTTTCAGGGATGACCATTTTCAGAGTCAGATTATTACATGGAAGTTCAACCAGTGTGACCTTTCATGCCTTTCCCTGATGATCCCAGCTGGGGAGCAGTTGGCCTCAAAGATAATATTAATAGGGATGTTCACTCCTGAAAATGTTTTGAGATGTCAGCAGACTCATATAGAGACTGCTCAAGTTATGTTTTGAAACTTTACTTTGCATTGCACATAGCTGTCTTTTTTTAAGTAAAAGCATTGATTTTCATGTAGTGACAAATGATACTAGCAACTGGGACCTTTAGCGCCTGTCTTAATTTAGTCTTTTTCTGTATCTGCAGGTATAATTTTTCATCTATAGTGATGTACTACAAGGATAGGCAGATGGTTGCTTCTAGAAAATCATGTAATAAAGTACCTGACATTACTGTTAGTGCCTTCAATTCAGTGCAGTGCAAAGAAGTTTTTTCTGTAAGCATGAAACTGCATCAACAAAACAGTGACCTGCTTTAGTTAAAAAAACAAGTCTAGCTGTACAGAGCTCTCTGCAAAATCTGGGTCTTATTTTTACCATATGGATAGTGTATAGAAAAGAAAATAGCATAGTCATGCTGAGAGTGACCTACTTTGCAGTGTGCCTGGATACTGAAAGGGCTCAGCAGTGCCACTTAGATACTGTGATTCTCTTCTCACTGAAGTGAATGATCTTGGCATGCAATGTGTGGATGATAACTATAGTGTCTATAGCCATGGCTGTGGCATTTGGACCACTAATTGTGTTACTGCCAGAGCAGGCACTGAATTCAGCTCTAAGTGGTCTGCAAGCCAATTTAGGACTCACTGCACATCTTGCACATAGATCTATATATTTATTCTTCCCTTATTGTTGGTCATTATGTATTCAGTTGCTATTATGGACATAATGCTCTTCTCTCCACTTCTTGTCTGAACATCTTGTTCTCTCTATAAGGTTCCAGACCTGTTGGGAAATCAGCAGGGATGCTGAAGGGCTCCCCTTTGGAATTTAATGTGCTGTGGTAAGTCTGTGCAGGCTGCAGGTAGCCCCACTAAGGACTTCAGCATTTTAGAGGCTTATAAAAGTAGGGTGGCTGGTTTTCCTTCACGAGTCATGACAACAAAGTGACAGTTTAATCTCAGGAAGGTAGTTTTCCACTGCTACAGGAGCCTGAAGTATACCTGACATTGGCCTTTGACACAGAGCACCCACTTTCCATCCTGTCTTTCTGTTATACTGATGAGTCTAATAATACTTTAGCAAGCAGCCTGGTGTCAGGGAATTAACAATTTACTGGGCCTCTTCACTTGGAGGCATGTCTTGGTGCTGGTCTTCTTAGTTACTTGGACACGTTTCTGCCATGGCTGTCTGTGAGACACTTGCTTATATGTGTGAAAAAGAATGCTGATTATTCTTCTGCAGCAATTTGTCTCTAGTTAATTTTAAGATAAATTTAGTTTAAGATCTGGGGAAAATATAATCACATCAGTGACTCTGGAAAAGAAGGCAGCTCTAAAATCTGAAAGACAAATATCGGTTTAAAAGGTTTGAAACCAAATCTTTGTAACAAGGGATTAGAAATACATTAGAAATCCTTGGTTCTGATGTTGTCTTCTCTGTATTCTAAAAAGCTAGAAGAAATGACATTGAGTATGGATGAGAAGAAGGAGTATAGATTATTATTTAAACTACAAATAATGATTTTAAGGAGAAACACATGACTCTCAAACAATGGAGACTGGCTAATTGAATCACCCTGTGCTGCTTTGAAAATGTAGTTAAAAATTGACAAGCACTTAGGAGTGTAATTCTGAGAAAGAAAGAGACCTTTAAACAGCTTCTATCTTTCAGGTTCTTAAATAATAAATAAAATACAAAATTTATTAAAAAATGTATTATTCCTGAAGCAGAATACATTAATGAAGCCTCCCTGTTGATTTGACTTTATGCTGCTCAAAACCATAAGAAAATGAAGAAAGAATAGAGAGATCCCAAGGAGATTAGACCCTTTAGTTAGTCCATAATGTATAATTTGTTCTGTTGGAAACTAGTGTTAGTAAAGCCAGTACTATCAGGATATTGGTCATAAAATTTAAAAGCGGACAAGAGCTGACTTGGAACATGCTTGTAAAATAAATAACATTGTAATATATGTATTAAAAATATATATAATTGGCTAGAATAATGCAGGTTTTGAGACAGGAACTTCTGATAGGGGTGTCACGAGTACATATATCTAGGTGTCTATATGTCTCGCAATTAAAAAAAAGCTAAATATTTTCCACACCAGTAAGATCTACTTGCCTGCCTTTGGCAGACAGCTCTAGTCTCACCACCAGTCCCATGGAACACAGAGGCTGTATCCCACACTATGGGGAGGCCTATTTCATGAGAGGTCATTCATGTCAGGTTGTCTTGTTCATATGTCCAAATAAAAGGGCAAAAAGACAGGAGAAGATCCTATTTTTTTTTTTCTAGCATTAATTTAAATTGAATTCTAGTGTTCACAGGCTATAATACACTGATTTCACCAAAAAGGATTATCTTCAGTTTAGGAAAAGGACTCCAAAAGGCATTTTGGTTAACTTTGCCAATGTGTTTACTATCAGATAACTTCAGCTCTGCCTCATTGCCAGTTCCTGTTCTCCTGCTCATATGCCCTGTAGGTATGTTGTTTGCTCCTCTGTTCTCTTCTGGGGTGAACCAACTGGACTCCATGAGATGAAATCCACCTGCAGTTCTGGAGATAGTTTGCTCCTGTGATTTCTCTCAACCAGAGATACCACGAAGACTGCAGCCAGCTACCCCAGTAGGCTTATGCCCTCAATCGCTCCCACATATCCTCCAGCCATACCACAGGGCACATAACAGAGATCCTACTGAAGAGAGATGATGTGAAGACCTGCCCTGTTCTGGGCGGATATGAGTCAAGGAGGGGTGTGTAGACAGATTTTGAGAACTTTTAAAGACGGGAACATTAAAAAGTCTGGAAGGCTAGATACAAGCATCAAACTACTCATCAACATTGTGCCTCCGAAAGGGAAGTGAAATGTACACTCAGAAATGCATATCTTCCCATCCATGGAAATTTTGTCTCTAAAATCATAATTACCAAAAAGCTCAATACAGCTACTGAAGTCATTACGGGTAAAGTGAGAATGCTCTTTCTGGAGGAGATAATTACAATTATTGTATATCTAACTTATGGGGTTATGAACTTGTCAGGTACATAGAATTAGTTTGCTTATCTACTGGGAGCTGGAGCCTCAAGGAAGAAGTCAATACAGGTCCAATTCTGTAACTGTAGCTGAACATCTTTCCTCTGCATTGCTACCGAGCAAATGATTGTCATTGAGGCTTTGACTACTGGTGGAGTTTCCTTAAGTATATTTTTTCCTGAACAACTTATGAAAAAGTGAACTGCATTCTTATAAATCAGGTTCACTACTGTAGATTCATTTGAAGGAAGTTGTCATATGTACAGTCCTGCTGGTGGTATAGCAGCTCCAAAATACAGATCATTAAGAATTCCAAAAGCATGAGTGATTTAGACTGCTGAACAGGAAAGAAACAAAAATAAACATAGAGGGACAAAAGGTGCAAACTTTTGTTTATAAGGAGAAAATCAAGCACTTGGTAAAGGAGACAGTGTGCCAGAGTGTGGTGATCAAAGCTGGAGAGGGAGGCGAGAGTCATGACCAGTGAGGAAAGAGTATTGTGCAGGAATTCCAAAGCAAAGACACAGAGTCAGGACTTGAATCAGAATAAAGCAAGGAACTACAAAAAAGGTTGGAGAAGATTTTTATGCTATGGAAATATCACAAAATTCAACAAAGAGTTAAATATATGTAGACTAGTGCACAGAAGAGAATGCTGAGAAAGAAAGAAGGGCCAGTTTTGAAAATGCAAAGAAAAGTAAAGGGAAGGAAGAGTTGGATTCCTGAGAGATGAGTAAATTTGTGAGGATGGAAGTGAAATCATGAATGTGAGGGAAAAGGAAAAAGGAGGATTAATTTTGACTTTGCAGTCTAGTTTCAGTAATTGGTGAAAGGAAGAAATACTGAAAAATATATAGAGGTATATCTTCTGAAGTTCAATTTTAGAGTTACTATTTTAATGATTTGAAAAATTTAGAAAGGTAATCTGAGGAGAGACAATAGCGTGAATCCCAATTAAAGGCAGAGTGATGACAGAAGTCAGGTTGACAGAAGACAGTGGCTGAATGCATTCTTTACTGTGAGGGTGCCAGAGCAGCGGCACAGGCTGCCCAGAGAGGCTGTGGAGTCTCCTTCCCTGGAGACATTCACACCCCGCCTGGACGCGGTCCTGTGCCCCCTGCTCTAGGTGTGCCTGCTCACGCAGGGGGGTTGGACAAGATGATCTCTGGAGGTCCCTTCCAACCCCTACTGTTCTGTGATTCTGTGATTCTGTGATTATTTTCTGAGTTCCCCTTCCCTCTGCTTTGGATATACTAAATATAAAAATATTGTTAACTTCAAGACCAGGTAGTCTGAGGAGTCTGTCTTATCACTGCTGTGAATCTAGAGTTTCAGACCAGAAATCATCAAGGTTATATATAAATTTAAAGCGGTTTTGAAATGCCTCCTAGACATAACAACTGCTATGTATTTATTTATTTATTCCTAACTAATCAAGAAATAGCACGATATCATTTCAGATGAAGGCTTTGGCAATGAGTCCACTGTTTAGTCAGGTTCAGATTATGTTAATGTAGCTTCTGAAAATGGCTAATGTAAATAGGGAGATGTCATCCTAGGAGAGAGAAAGAAAGAAAAGGCCTAATTATTATTGCTGCTGCTGCTGCTGCTGGAGGGAAACAAGGCAGTTCTGCAATGTATATCCTCTCCA
This sequence comes from Anhinga rufa, assembly GCA_013400875.1. Classification (NCBI taxonomy): domain Eukaryota; kingdom Metazoa; phylum Chordata; class Aves; order Suliformes; family Anhingidae; genus Anhinga; species Anhinga rufa. The sequence continues at coordinate 7,096 of VZTV01015694.1, forward strand.
GCCACTGTGAGGTTGTTTCTTATCTGCTGCTCTGTTATTGCCCTATTTTATTTCAGGGATGAGCTTCAGTAGTGGATAAATTGATTCCTACATGGACTGTGAATATAGTGCCTTGGGAAAATTCAAAAACTGGAAACATGCAAATAAAAATAATTATATTTTTTTCTGTTGAAATAAAAATTATAAAGGTGTGTTCCACCAGCTGGGAATGCTTTCTGGTGAATTACTTATGACCACCTACAGCAGACAGTCAGAAAGTCTGTTCCAGGCTACTGTTCTCTTTCGATTTGGTCCCTGCCAGTACCTATTTCTGGCTCATAAATTCTTCAAAAGGCAAAATGAAGTAATGAAAAGTCTTGATACTTCTCCACCACAACAGCCGTTCAGCTAAAAGAGCTGAGAGAGAGATTAGGACAAATGGTTGCTTTTTCAGGGGGAGTTCTGCCCTGTAGATGACTGGTTTATGTCTATGTTTTTACATCAGGACTTTGGTAGTGATCAGAGAAAACTACTGATTTGCCTTGGGCATATGACATAATCCAAAATAATTTGGGAGGATATTTTCACAGCACAAACTCCTCAGATCACAGATCACTTGAAGGGCTGCCTTTTCATTGTCATTCCATTAGTATGAACAGAAGCCGTACTTGTAACTCCCTGTGTAATTCGAGAAACTTCAGTAAGAACTGTAAACAACCTGTCAAGTCTTCCTGACTTTTAAGAAATCTTTTATTCAACTCAGTGAGTTTTTACCTCACAACCTCAGCTGCTGATTTTTCTTTTTGCTGAAAGTGTATGGGGTTATTTTTCTGTAAACAAAATTGAAAAGGCCAATTTTCTTCTGACTAAGCTTGATTAACTTTTTGTCTCTACCCTAGTAAAATTGATTTTCTCTACAGAAAGATTTAACAAATTACATTAATTTAAATACACTCAAAGCCATGATGTTTATTAAAGATACAGCAAATGTGTTTCTCAGCCTGCAAGATGTAACTACTTAATCTCTACTGGACTGCATGCCAAAAGATGTTATAAAATGGGGTTACACTCTTTCTGTTAGTGGCAATAAAATGTTATCAAACCAATGTTCATGTCTTGGCACTATTAGACGTTCGACATTGCCATTCCAGAGAGGATATTTAGGATTAGTTTCCCATTTTGATTATTTAAAGCCTTAAAGAATTTCACAGTGTCTTTATTCAAGGTGGGGGAATTCTTTTTCTTTCAGCAAGGGTGGCGAGGGCTTGCAAACTGCAACCTGAAGAGCTTGTGTATTAGGTTGTTAAAGATATTACAGTTTCTTATGCAGAGAAATGAATACCTGGCTAGGAAAAAAAAAAAAAAAAGAATTAAACATAATGGGAATTTCAGTTAGTACTCAGCCAAAGCAGGACCTGTGACTATAACTTGACTCAGTCATATTTCCATTTGTTCTCTCATTTCAGTAGGATTCAGTCTGCTGGGATTTCAATACTACCTAGTTGTGAGGTTGAAACTGTAAGCTTTCCTTTATCTGTGAAAACGGTAATTTTTCTTTTTCATTTTGAAATAGCAGTTTTGAAGCTATACTGTATGTAGCAAAGGGCTTCTGCTTTCTTTTCCAGAGATAGCTAGAGTCCACTACCCTAGGGAGTGACCTCTATTTTACTTTTTAAATACTTTGGTATCCTGAAACACAACTTGCTGTGTAAGAATATCAGTTTCTATTACCATTAAGTCAGAAGCTTGGCAGTTTCACACTTCTACTAGTTCTGCTTGATGTTGCTGCTAAAAAAATTATAGGTGAAATGTCATAAATTTCACACTCAGAGCAGGCTGGACAAAGCCTTGCCCCTGGATTTGTAAATGCTCATATAGAACTGACAACACATCTTAAATGCTTCCATCGTGGAGGCTTTGCTTCTGGTTTGACATAGTCAGAATCTGAATCATGTTGTACATGAACATTTTTCACCTAGTGGAAATACAGGAAGATCACCAAAATCAGGAGTGACTGTGATTTTATCCATTAAAGAAGAACAGCTCACCACGGCAGAAACTGTTGTTTAATGCAAAGCTGTATGATATGCACCTGGAGGTAGATAATGCTACTGATTAACCATGCTTAGGTGAGAGATGGTTAATGAAAGGAATCTCTTTTGAGTCAATGACCTTTAAGGAGACATTGAGACAAGAGCAATGAGATCCTGTGGAATCTCCACAATCCACTTGGTCCCAGAAGAGGTTGAGAAGCAATCCTCAATACCCCTGTAATAGCATTTATATACTGCTGAAATTTAGCTCAGCTCAATAACTTCAGTTACTACTATTTATATTATATCAGCAGCCAGAGAACCCAGTTGCAGATCATGACTGCAGTGGAATGAAAAGGTACAGACCAGGGGCAATTTTACATACACATAGCACAGGGTATCAAAGTGAAAGGGCTAACTTACAACCTGCTTTCCTATATTCTGAAATGCACTGCTGTGGCCCTCAAACCCCGGCTGCCAAGGCAGCTCTACTACTGCTACTATTGCTACCAATGGAGAGGTCAGGTTGGAAGTCACAATCCTGCATCTCATAAAAATGAGAGGCAGGATCTAAGTAGAGTATTGAAATCTGAGAATATTGAAGAATGGAGAGATAGTTAAAACCACATGTCTTTGTTTACATCCTACATCAAAGGTCTGTACCCCTGGTACCTGTATACGCAAACCCTGGCAGTTTACACCTTTTTAATGAAAGAATGACCATTCATTCCAACCTCAGGAACTCAAGACATGATATTGAATGAATGTAATCATACCATACAACTCTTTTTATTACATGGTACTTTTAGCTTTTTCTTATCTATGAGGTCTTTAGACTTCAATTATCATGACTGTCATATTTGTCCTCTTTATGAGAAAGAACATAGAATCAAGGAGAACAATATTCTTTAAAGAATAGGAAGCTGTAATGAGACTTCTTATATTCAAGTCACTTATGTGAGTTTTTGAGTTTTTATATATGCATAACTCTCATTAAAAGAATTCTTATGTGGAAAAAGCAGAAGCAATTTTGGTTTCACAGCTACAACTTCTATTTAAGAGTTTTTCATTTCTTATATATACATACATATTAATATATTCATACACACATATATATTCCACACTACAAGGACACATTGAATTTAGCTACATGAATCAAGAGCTGAAATGGGAAGAAATGAAAACTAGGAAAAGAAAAGAACAAAAGGGAGTAAAGAGGAGCTTTATGTGTGATATTTCAATAACTTTCCCAAATTCATTTGTCCAAGCCTGTGATAGTGATAGTTTCTATTTGAGGAGAAAGAGTGCAGATTGAAAAAGAAATTGTGCTTATCTATATGTGCAACACAATTTGTATGCAGTTATACATACTTTGTAGAAAAGTGCATTTTCATGAATCTATGCATGAAGCTGCTCACATTTGGCAAATGTAGACAAAGATTTAATCGCCAGACTAAACTGTTCCTGCAGAGAACAGTCTGGTACTGAAAAATGATACTTATCTTCAAATGTGGACTCACATGTATTTTACCCAACAAAATAAAGGTTCTGCCATTTCTGATCACATTTAGGGTTTGTCCTGCAGTACTCCTGTCCATGTCAACTGTGAGCAATACTGCAGTTGTTTACCTCAATATTAATTACCTGCACAACTATTAGCACTGTAGTTTGTGAAAGAAAAAAAAAAAAGTATGTTTCATGTCTGGTGTTCCAGTTCCAAAATATAACTATTTGACATTGCAACTGTGGATGTTCAGGAAATTTTGTGATATTAATAGGTCATTAATTCCATTTCAGTTTTAAAAATTACTGCATCACAGAATACTCCAGCAGGTGAACCCAACATTAAGGTATGTTTCTTAATGTTTTCTAGTCTGAAATGGTTATTTTCAGAAACTTTGTGAAGTCTTTATAGTATGTCTCTGAAGAGGTGAACTGTAAAACCAAAGTATTTCCATGATTTCAGCTCTAGAAAAGAATATTTAAACGAAGAATTTGGGAAGGGGCTCAAGTCACTTGACTCAGTTTTTTTGGTTAGATCTCTCCTTAGGAGATAATGAACCAAATATATGCAGTCAAAACTGGAAAGCGATGGAGAAAAACCTATCTCCCATATGAGATGCTCCATTTTATATTCATGTGCTCAACTGGTATTTGCACAGTACTCTGTTCATTTAAATTTTAATAATATATTGTAAATGCTATCATTAATATTAAACCTGGTATTAATATTAATGATCTGCTGCTTTCAAAAACTGCTGCATCAAAAAGCTCCAGCAATAGCCCCTTAACAAGTCTACCACTTTAGAAGAGGGAATGCTGTGAGGGCTTCAAACACAGAAAAACTATGCCCACTTTAAACCTGAATTATGAGTTTCTGTATGCAAAGTACAGTGTGTGTGATGGACAACGAGCAAGTCAAATTCTTTTGTGCTTTAAAGATTTTCAATAAAAATCACTAATATGAACTCATTATTAGAAATTGCAAATATTGGTAATTATTTTATAAAAGGACTAAGTATTTTGTTTCAGGCTATTGTCATGACTGTTCTTAGCTGAGTCTGTATCTTTAAAGTTATAAGAAGTTTTATACTCCTCATGACAATGTTGCTAAGTTTGGCAATCTAATGGTGTTCCATGAACAATTCCTGTTATATGTTAAGCTATATTAATTCCTCTGTGTTTCTGACATGCCTAGGATATGCCTACATGGAGAATGTAATCTCTTCTGAACTCCAAAGAGGTTACTCAAGTGCCTTGCATCCACACAAAAGGTCTCCAGTTTGGTTTAAGGTCTTCAGTGCTCTCTCTCATTTTCACTGCTAAATTCATCCTTGGAGACCTGGACCGGCAGCAAGGTAAACTGCTTTTAAACATGTACTAATAAAAGTTTTCCTGCTGTAAGCCTTATCTAGCAGTCTTCTGAAGTCATTGGGAGCTGTATCAGCTTTAATGAGAAGAGGCTTCATATATTCTGTATTGTCAAGTTCACTTTCATTGGCATGGGATTTTGCTAAAGCTAACCTTTGAAAATCCCTGAAAGAAACAACAAACAAAATTGCTTTCAGATTTACTTTGCAGAGTTACGTCAGAGACCTCTGGTGTTGTGATACATCAGCTCCTTTTTACAACACCAATGAGAAATTTCTGTAGACATTATACTACATTGTAAACATGTTAAGACAGATTTAGTTGAAAATAAATATCTATAAGATATTCAGGGTTACAAGTAGAAAGTTACAGAGAGAAATGAGGCCTTGGCTGTAAGAGATAATACAAACAGGAATCCATATGAAATGCAGTAGGATGGTTCTTATGTGGTCATGCAAAATACCTACAAGACATTATAAACCAGGAAATGGATAATTAATTTTCCATTAAGCATATGGAAACACTGTATTTTCCATCAATCTTTTTCCTCTCAGCTAAAGCACAAACCTAAACATTATTATAAGCAAGAAGTTAGCAGTCAGCAACCTATTCAAAACATGGTTAAAATAATAGAAACAATGAAGATATTTGCAAAACTTAAGCAAATAAAATTAATATTTGCATTTAAAATAATATAAGCATTTCTATGTTTTCAAAAAGATTCTATTTAAATCTAAAAAAAGTTAAAAAAATATTTTTCAGTTAAAAAGTTACTTTCACACAGTTTTCTTCAAGGCTTCAGGAAAAAAAACAGTGAAATGGAAGGCTGTGCTTTCCTGCATTTGAGGTCACAAGCTTAATTTGCTCAGTCCCTGCCACTTGTTGCCAATTTATTCAGAATAAAGAATGACATTTTGAAATCTATTTGCAGGTGAAAACATGACATTGGAAAGCACAACATTTAGCAAAACATACAATAGGATGCTATCTGAATCTTTGTGGAGGCACATCCTCCCCTCAGCTGGTGAGGTGTCCCAGGGAGGGAACTGAAGGCATGGCTGCCTCTCTTCCACGCTGTGCCCAGTGCATGCACACAGCATCGCAACAAGGTGAATTCACAGGTGCTATGCAGAAGCTTTTCTGACAGACTAGTCCAGGTCACGGTGTTTGTCCTTTCTAGATACTGGCATAATGTTAGCCTTCTTCCTATAGGATGACATCACAGAATCACAGAAT
>VZTV01015699.1:8612-20020 GCA_013400875.1 Anhinga rufa
AGCATCACTTTCTAGGCCACCTGAGCAGCTACAGGTAGCTAATAACTGTGTCAGAAAGTGAAACAAATGAGCAGTTGATCAGGACTCATTGAGATGCACACGGTGCAGCGGGAAATTCCAGCAGTCTGTTTCACCCAGTGTCCTACTTCAGCTCCATTACAAGTGACACGGCAGTGTTAAGGAAGGCACTTCCAGCTCTTCGAACCACATTATAAGCTAGTAATCAATTATTTACTGAACAGAGGCAAACAAGAAGGCTTTCACTACACTATTACAGTATTCATCAAAGCCTCAGCTGTTAAGGCAGCTGGAGGAGGTAGGAAACAAAACACTTGCACCTCATCCCAAGTTTTTCAACAAAAATACCTTTTAAAGCTTGATTCTGATTTCAGGGTACCAAATTCTGTAAATCACTTGCAATTGCCTTTTGAAATTATCTTGCTAATAACACTAAACAAGAATATATGTTATTTAGTTTATGCCTTGTTTCATTAATATAGAGACTTTAATAACAAAAAGTAACTACCCTACAAAAAGACAGCTTTTCCAGTGCTGTGTGTAATTTCAAGTAAAAAAACCCAAAAGACATTCTGCTTATTTATTTTTTCTGATTTAAAACAGTAATGCAAGGTTTTAGTCTGTTGTTTTTTTTTTGTTTTAGTTATTTATGTATTTATTACAACTAATGAAAAGTCAGCATTTCCAGCCATCACTACAGCATCGAATCCTTCATTTAAAACACTAATGAAGTTTAATAGTCTCTAGGACAATATATTTCCTGCAGCCTAGGCATCTTTTGCATCCTAGGAAGCTTCTGTCGTCTCCTCCTACTGATCCAAAAGTCTAAGAGAACAAAGTTATAGATCTGAGACTAGCAAGCAAAAACTGTTGCATTAATTCCAGTATGCTAGAAACAGTTTCCTCGAAGAGGCTTTGTTTGCTATATATATGAATTTGTATAATACTGTATATATTAATATGTATAAGCATTTATATAAATATATTAAAAAGAGCAGTAATATCAGCAATATTTCCTGCCAAGAGAAGCAAAAGAGTTAGTACCACAGCAAGAGATGCTGATAAAGGGTTAACAGTAAAAATTTAATGAAATGAGATAACATCTGATACAAGACTACATGTGATCAACACATGTGTGGATGCGAAGTTTAAAATAACTCAAACATTTCCATCAGAAGACAGCACCAGCTCTTATATGATCTTCTTTTCTGAGGTTTCCTTGAAAGTCATGGAGATTATATGTATTTGCTATGCTTTCAGGGCACAGTGGTAAACTATATTGTCTCCTTGTGTTGTCCTGCAGGAGTACAGGCAGACTACCTCTAACCACAGCCTGGGAAAGAGTGAAATGGAATTGACTTTCTAGTAAACTATAGAAAAATAAGTGCATATGCTGGGATCCAATTACACAAATTAAAAGAGCTGGTTAAGAGCTTCCCAACTCAACATACTCAGGTGTGCTCTCTTTCTCAGCTTTGCATTCATTTTCATCTACTCTATATTCTTTCAACCAAGACCCAGTATTAGTCAGAAACATCTGGCACGGTACTTGTTTATATTTAGCAAAAATCATTCTGTTGACTCACAGAGTGTCTTTAAAACAGTAATAAGTAGTAAAAAGCAAGAGAATTACCTATAAAGCAAAGAAGCCAAGGGCGTCCTGGGCTGTACCAACAGGAGCACATCCAGTCAATGGAGGGAAAGGCTTACTCTCTTCTACCCAGCGCTCACTAGAACACATCTGGAACAGTGTCCAATTTTGGAGCCCCCAACATAGAAAACATCAATAAAGTGGAGCTAGGGTTGGGAGGAAGTGGAGAGACAGGGTGAGAAGGCAGTGCCAGACACTTCACAGCAGCACATGGTGGGAGGACAAGAGGCAGTGGACATGAGTTGAAGCAAGAGAGTTTCACATCATTTAGGAGGAGGAGCTTTTCTGCCCAAGCAGGACAGGTAGGCAAGAGAAGAGGCTGCCCAGAGAGGTTGAGTGGGCTTCACCCTTGGAGATTATCCAAGTTATCTAGTTACCTGACTGGATAAAGCCCAGAGCAACCTGGTCTGATCTCAGAGCTGCCCCTGCTGTAAGCAGGAGGCCAGACTAAAGATCTCTCGAGATCCCTTCTGAATTAACCCATATTTAGTAAAAGAGACACTTCAGTTCCCTTCCAATTTCCATTTTGCTATAGGCTGTGAGAAACTCAGGACACACAAAGAGTGTGTCAAAACACTTTCTAGATGTGAAGAAGCAACTCTCTGATGGATTCTGACCAAGAAAATATTCATGCCACATACTAAAAAAACCCTCACAAACAACCTCCAAACCAAAAATATGAAGCCAATTGGATATTTACTCAATGAATTTTAAAAAAATAACTACTTTGAAAGCATTGTATTAATTTTACCAACAAAACAAATGGAAGAAAATGAGACGTAAGTGTTCACAGGATGCAATTTTTGGAAATAGTAAAAAGCCCCCAGACTAGAAATGTTAGGCTATGTACAGCACATCAGAGGCCATCATTAACACAGTGAAGAGAGGCAAAAGGAGTTATTTTACTTAAGCATTACCTTTTCTCACCTATATCTATATAGAATCATCTACTACTGTTATTTTCTAGATCTGTTTTTTAAAAAACTAAAATTGCCTCCCAGTTCTTGACTTTCTGAAGAAGCAGTATTTGTTAAATGCTGATTCTGGTTCTTCTTGCATAATGTTTATAGAAAAATGTTAATAAAAGGAGCAGAAAAGACAAAAATGCATATTTTGGCTTCCTAGATATATAAACTATTATTTAGGATATAAATCATACAATACATTTTTTATTTTTCATGTGTATTTTTCCTTCTTTCCTTCCTTCCCTCCTTCCTTCCTTCCTTCCTTCCTTCCTTCCTTCCTTCCCTTTTTACTATTCTAATCCTAAAACAAAATGTAATTAGAAAAAAAAAATCCAGCTTTTACTACTACATCCCCTCTAAGAAAAGCTTGTATAAAAAGACTGACCTTTGGAAATAATATCGTTAATCCTAAGCACTGCATGTTTTCCTCTTCCTGTAATATACAATTATGGAAAGAAAATTTGTTTAATTTATCATGAGACTAGACACTTGCTTAAAAGCCAAGAGAAATATCCAAATCTTCTGTGTTTTCATCCTAAAGAAGGAAGAGATGATCACAGTAAAAGCAGTAATGAAATTGCCAGGTTTGGTTTAATTCTGGACAAGAACTCCCATGCATGATCAGCTGTTGAGGCTCAGCTGAGATCTGGACTCTCAGAGTCACAAGCAGTGGTGTGACTAACCTAACTAACACCAACCCCCTCCTTTAAACATCTCCATGGTGTCGTTAGAGCTTGTCAATATAATATGTTGAATCTGAACAATTAATTACAGTTATCATTCTTTTAAGCTAACAGCATTCATTTTTAAGGTCACTCCAAAAGGCTGCAAAAAGATGTAGCCACAAAGACATGCAGAAGTCCTCTTCTGTAAGAGAAAAGAATGAGGCTAATGATCCAAAGAGCCAGCAAGCATCTCTGGACTAGGGGGAGGAGTGGGTTGATTTTGTTTTATATAACTCCAAATATCACAGAGGATATAAACAGTCTTTATTTTACCCCTCTGGAATCCTAGCACTCTGAAATATAAAGCCAGCCTTTAAATAATGTATATTTAGGTATTTTAATGCATTGCATTTTTCCCATCTGTTCTTCCTCTGCTTCTCAATTTGATGGCTTAGAGATCCACCCTACCCTTCCAAAACAATTTGTATTGAGTGCTCTCTAAGTTTTAGATTATTAAACACATTTGCTGAACTCTCTCAGTTAAGAATAATGTAATTAAGCTGAACCACCTTCAGTGATTTAATTTAGAAGGATGCCAGGGTATATACTGCTTGATTCTTGCAAGTTAGATGGATTTATGCTGAATTTACCAATCACAGATTAGCTGGAGCACTCAGGAAAAACTTTTGGCTTGCAGGAAAGTCTTACCCCAGACAAAGCAATAGGAATCCAATACTGACCTAATGAAGGCATGGAATGCATATGTATGTGCAGGCTGATGCATTTAAAATGCACAGCATTTGGTCAGAAGAGAATTATACATAAGTGGTGTTTCTCATAAGAATCAGCCTGATTTTCAAAAGTGCAAGTTACTATTGTAATATAAAGGCACTATCCACATTTGAAAACTGAATCACTTTAATTTCCAAACCTTAATGTATTTTTACCAGCTTAAATTTACAAGAGCCACATATGCAAGTAGCCTGAGATGCATACACACATCCATTTCAATATATGCATTTTTAATTGGCTCAGTCTTCTTCAGGCATGAAAGTGATTACAAATGTTGATAAGGACTAAGTTGTTGCTTTCCCATGATACAATAAGAGATTGAAAATAAAGTACTTCTCTATAAAATTAGGGGAAAATGTCAAACGTTGGACAAACTAATGATTGGCACTGAAGTCAGGGGTTATTAGTAAGAATTCTTAGTGTGAATTTCCAGCTAAGCTGAGTACTTCAGGGCTACATTGAAGCACAAGTCTAGAAATGAACAGAAGGAGAAAAAGGGATAAAACCAGAGGAGGAGAACAACAAAATACAAACCCCAAAAGGTACCTTTCCTGCCCCAAAACACTACTCCATATAGTTGTGTTACTTTATTACTTAATGTATTTCTTACTTTTATGCACCTCATTGTGGCTTAAGCCCAAAGAGTTGCTCATTACATTAAGCAAGTTTTGCTACCATCCCCACCCCCAAAAAATATTTTAAAAAAAGGAAATGCTGTCAACAGACGCACGTTTGGTGAGTAAGGAAGGACGGGAGAAAAGAAGAGGGAGTATGTGGGCTGTTGTGATAGAAAAGCCTGAACACGGACTTTTGTCTCTCCTCTAATTCAGGGTTTTTATTAAGCTCTCTTGTCTTTGTTCGAGAGGAATAGATTCTGACATCCTGAGCTACAGATGGAGGAAGAAAAGTATATCTGAAACAGTGATAGGAAAGCAGAAATTATTCCTCTGTGATCTCTTGGGACCTTGATATTCATTACCTGGGCTTTTTTTTTTTTTAATTTAAATAGAGTAGCCTTTACAAATGGGTAGGGCTCCCTTATGCTAAGTGTTGTACAAGCAAAAGAATAAATTTACGCTAGTGACTTCATAATCTACGGTTATTGAATGGTGGTTATTATGAGACTCTTAAAATGAACCACTTAAATAGTAAATAAGAAGAGGAAGTAAGTAAATGTAAGACAGCATCTCGAAGTTGAGCATCACACATAACATTGAACTGAACATGGAAATGACTGGCTAAGGAAAGAAAATTCCCTAAGAATTGCCTTATCTACACATGTAAACATGTCTTTTTATTCATGTTTGTAAGCATATTGACAGGTATACCATACATCTGGAATTTTGCAACTGCAGAATTAGTATTTTCATTCAGCAAAGGTGAAAACATCAAGAAGAAATTCACTGATCTTTCAACAAGGAGTCAGTGGCAACAACTAAGGTCTCTAAATATATCTGCTTTGGTTATGCATGTTGCCAGCATATAAAAGTAAGAGACTCCAGGACCAGTTCTTTGAAGAAACAAGGTTATTTGGTTTAAAAATCCAGACAGAACTGGGATTGTCTAACTGGGATTAAGTCTCAGCAATTTGAAAGTAATATCTAACCTGCAGACTGCCTTCCCAGCCTAGCCTGGGCCTGTCCCCATCCCCATGGCCCTGCCTGGCCTGGCCGTCCCCTCACAGGGCCTGATCCTGAGCCTCACCGTGGGCTGACATCCCAGTCTGGTCTCAGCTTGTCCCCAGGGAGGTGTGCGATGCCCAGTGCTGGGGCTGCCCACGGCTGCCTTGCTCCCTGGCTGGAGCACTGGGATGGGCTCTGGCTGCCAGTCCCTGCCCTGTCCAGACAGACTTGATGGGAGCCTCTGCTGCTCCTGGCCCCAGGCAGCCGCCTGCCCTCAAGGCGCCCTGAAAAATTGTCTTTGAGATTAACAGCATGTAACAATGTTTGATTGAAAAGTGGCCTTTTCGTAAATTCACTTAAATCTTAGCTAGGGAGAACAAGTAAAAGTATCTTTCCATTAAATACCTTTGTGACAGTCCATATAACATAAACATACATCATCTTTTGTCCTTTTCTTTTCAATCTAGTTAATTACTCTTGTAGATTTTACCTGCTCATATACAGAGAGAAATGTTAGAGACTTTTCCAAAAACTCAGCAGGATAAATGATGTATCTCACTAGAGAAAGAGAATTTGACAAATGTCAGTCACATACTGAAACCCACTTCAAAAAGAATTCTGAAAACTCAAGATACAACTGCCATCATAGTTAGACACTTAACATGTTCCCATCACTCATAGATGAACATTGTATAGGCAGTTCTACAACCAACTAGACCATAATCCAAAGCATTATGTGCATGTGTTTTTAAGTAGATATATAGTCACAGAATGACAGGGAAAATTCAGAAGTTCTACTTTTAGAGTATTAATTCAATTTTTCTGTTTCTTGTAAAAGTTTTTTCTTCTATAAACTAAGCCTCAGATCAGAAGTCTGATACAGCCTAAATATATATTCAAGTTTGCATGGTAGGACATAGCAGAGAGGTAGCCCAATGGGATGCAGGGGAAGAGGCTGCACAGGAGAGCACACAGTCCCCTTACTATCTCACCTGGAGCCCAGCCCAACAGGGCTGTTTTAACAGTGCCTCTTGTCAGGTAAATGCTATGGTAAATCATCTCTGTATGTGTGTCAACAGGAACAGTTTGATTTCCTGTAGGAGGTAAAAATAGGAATGTGATTTCTAGGCATGCAAGAGTAATAAAATAGTCTTATTAGATTTCATATATGCCAAAGAGTATAATCAACTTTCTTGGAGACTTCCTTAAACTTATTTTTGTCTATTTAAAATTGATATTCCAAAAAATCCTACCTAGCACAGTCATCTGCAGATTCTGCTCATGGAAAAGTCAGTGCAGAGTGAAGATGTAGGGTTTTGTAAAAGAAGTATTGAGATTGGCATGAAAGAAAGATGGATGCAAATGTCTGTATGCAAAAGCACCAGGAGAAGCACCACATCAAGGCTTAGAAGAATGGCCAGTATTGGTAAAGAAGACCGCAAGTCCCAGCCTACTGCTTCCAGGACACTACTCCCAGCAGTGAAGCTGAAGATGGTGGTGTTCATCGCATCCCACAAGCCTGTGCTCTGATAAGACACTGGACAGACAACTCACCAGCAGAAGACCCTGCATCCTAGCATGAAGAAAAGGAGGTTGCAGCTTGCCACACATACCATTCCTTGTCCTGGTAGCTCAATAAGAAAACAGACTATTGACATATTTTTCAAACACATTCTGAAGTAAAACAGCTTATGGGCAGCAGCAGGTTACAGAGAGTAGTTCTTGAAAGTCATGAAAAAACAACCACCGACAGTTGTCTCATTAACAATTGCCATTCTGATGTATACAAGAGATCATGATACTTTTGCCTTCTAAAAGGTTAGCCTTTACTCACTGAATCTGCAGTCCACAATTTTATGCTCTGTTTTATAGTCATCTCAGATAATGGTATTTCCCCAATGCAAGTGTAAAGAAGATGAAGCATGGCACCCTTAAGCTGCATATCCTAACAGACAACAAATCTGCAGTAGACTTATAGATAGATAAAACAATTGCAGACTGAAATTCAAGGAGGAATTAATAAAGTATAGTTACAATTAACTTGCAACTCACTGCTCATGAAATTACTCTTTTATTTATGTGGGAAGCATTCAGCATAGCACAGGATGAAAAATACAAAGCAGTTCTGGCAAGGAAGATGTTAATGAAAAATGTAGTGTTTAAAGAATTTTAGCAGAAACCAAAGAAGTCATACATAAAAGGTATTTCTGTAAAACAAACTCACCCAGGGACAAGGATTTAACCTGATTTAGGGTAGTTCAAGGATCAATCCGTTTTAATATATTATTCTGTCACTATAGGTTGGTGGATTGATCACATCTTAAGTTCAGCTTTACTTTCCAGCGAGCACAAAGTAATCTGTCCAATTGGTTTCACTAGCATACAGCCACCAAGCACTAACTAGATCTGATCGATATCCCCTACAGTGTAACAGCTTCTGTGTTTATCGTGCTCTAGACTTCAAAAGTGGCAAATCAGTGTCAGCACAGTTTAGCAGTGATGGCTGAAGTGGTGCACCATGCAAAGCATGGCTAGTAAGAGTGGCTCAAATGACACACCTTCATAGTGCTTTTATTTCCTAGCTCCCATGACAGTTTTGCTCCAGCACGAAGAAAAGGCCTCTGTCAGCAGAGGCATGCAAGGAAGATGTTATTTGGACACTGAAGTTTTGCAGGCCCAGCTTTATGTTACTACTACTGGTCTAAAAATATTTATTATCATAAAACCAGTTAATTGTAGCGTATCACAAACCTATAGTCAGAATCATGTGGAAAAAAATGCCTTATTACTAGCATATATCACCATCATGTATTTCCGAGCTGTGTTTTCTGACAAAAAAACATCTAAATGCTAGCTAACAGGCTGCATTTTAAGACAGGTATGAAAAGATGATGGTAGTGAAAAGAGAGAGGAGTAGCAAAACCAAATTGATTCAGTAAACAGTTATTTAGCTGCCAAGCTTCTTCTTGGCATTCATCTGAGGCATCCCAAAGTAGATCTGCTACAAGAACTGGACTCGTACAACTCTATGTTGAAACAGGCTTTGCTTTGCCTATGCTAGTCAGAGGCTTGAGGTGACTGTTATTTTGATTTACAGAATGTGAGGGCAGGGAAGACAGCAGCTTTCCTCAAGCTACTTTGAATCATAATGGAGCTATTGCTGTAAGTGAAGCAGTAGTAGGCTTTGTTGATAAAGGTCTTCCGTGACCTAACTGAAACACCTTCAATTAGGTGAAATTCCAAAGCTGAGTGTTTCACAGTGACCTATCTGGCTTGGAAAAGATTTTGTCAGGAATGTTTCTTTCTTTATTCTCTCTTTTTTTTTTTTTTTTCCCTTCCAAGAGTGGTAGAAACTCATTCTTTCAAAACACTAAGGCTTCACTTCACTTCACTTCACTTCACTTCACTTCACTTCACTTCACTTCACTTCACTTCACTTCACTTCACTTCACTTCACTGCTATGGGAGAGTCCATACAAGGGCCACCAGAGTGGGATATAAAACATCTTGCAGGTTTGGAGGGTGCTGGTGAGCATTTATTGGGCTCACACACAGGAGGAGTGACACTTCACTGATCGATGAAACTGCTCTACTTAATAGCTCCATATGGAGAGCTGTGAGTCCCTCTGGGGATAGCAATAGCACAGCTCAGCATTATCGCATTTTGTGGTTAGCCCCAAAGCTAGTTAGGTGCATCTGCAGTTCAGGGGTTGAATCTCACAAGACTGCTTTGTGAGACAGACAAGATGATGAAATTTGAACCTGTACTTGGCAAAGACTTAAAGAAATCTCAATTAAAAAACAATCCCCAAACCAAACCAACCAGTGCATCTATAAAGCACTCAAACAAGCTCTTCTAAAATCATATTTGTATTGTTGTTTTTTTAATAAGATGAACTTAATTTTGATTAACATTCTGTCATGAGATTCCCAATTAATTTTTTCTTTCTAAGGTCTTTTCAAAACCAAATCACTACAGGTCTCACATTGTACTAGTACAATAAATAAAAAGGATTTTTTGCTAGTCACTCAGTAGATTTCATCTGCCCTCAAAAATGGAGGGTAACACCTATATTTATGCAGCCATACACGCTACAGTGGTTAGTGGCATCCTATTAAAGGAAACTGGATTTAGTTTAAAAGAGCCATCAGCAATGCCAAGCACACAGAGTAGGATCCGCAACACTGGAGTCAATGAACTCTGGCTGTCTTACCACAGCCAAAGCTGAGCTTGCCAACAGCCCAGCCAGCCACAGCATCCCCGTCTACCCACACAATGCTGTTTTAAAATTATTACGTGACAATAAATCACAAGGTAGCTGATGAACCCATGAAAGTAGCTACTGACTACTAATCATGCCATCATCGCAAACTGTTTCTATAATCAGTTATATTATTATATATTATCACCACAAATTTGAAAAAATAGTTTAGGCAGAGATTAATTATTTTTTGCTGCCTCCCTCCTCTCCTCAGCTGATTTCTGTGGAAGCCTTTAGAGGCTTTTGAACTCTGCTCTGTGACAGCTGAGACCACTTATGTTGCCTTTTAGTTTTTGGTGATGTCTCCAGGAATGAGTGAAAATGTAAAATGCCCAGTTCAGCTGTAGTCTATTGGATGACAAAACCAGTGCAATTACACAGCTTTTGTCCCTCTTCATCTGTGTGATAAGAAATTAAATTAAATCTTCCATAGTAATAAGCATACTTTTCTGTAGTACATTCCTTTTCATGAACTAATCTTAAAAAAAAAAAAGAAAAATAACATAAGGATTCATACAAAACTGCTGATGGAGAAGACTAGCCACCAACACACCATTAGCTACTGCATCTTATGTTCTCAAATAAAACATGCTGTGTAGAAGTGATTGCCTTGGAAGTTATTGGTACATTTGAATGCAAACTACCAAACCATGAAAAATGAGGCACCCATTTGCTATAAAAATAAATTAGGAGGCAATGCTTTGCTGGCAAAGCCATTTGAGTAGCACAGTTCGTAAGTATTTATGATACCATTAACAGATGTCTTTGCTTGTACTGTGAGAAGCCTTATGATATTGTCATATTCAGCAGTACTTTATATTTAAAGTGAGTGCAAGCAACTTTGTTTTAGAATATAATAAAATCTTGCCTGATGTAGAGATCCTATGGGAAATTATACAGTAATGTTTCCTACATAACTAATTTTCTTCTTGTGAAATCATGATTCCCACTACACTTTTAGAGCTATTCCAAGTATTGTTTAACAATACCATTTCCATGTTAATATCTCAATAAATCACAGAAATACAATACTTCATATGAAAAGTGAGTTGTACCTTTGGGAACATAAGTTTTTCTTTCTAAATTAAAAGGGGAATAAAATTGATGCTGAATGTACTGTATGTTGTTCAAGGGTAGTAAAAGTATCCAAGTGCTCCTAACAAAGCAAGGCTACATACTGTATGAACACACACACCAGATATTGCATAATATTGCTTAACTATTTAACTCTGCCACGAGAACTGGGGAGCTGGTTTAAATACACCTTTAGAAAAACAACTGAATGCACCATTCCTTCAGAGATTACTCAGAACTAAAAGCAAATGGCTAAGCAGAGTGAACTTCCCACCATTAAAGCACTTGTTATAATGATATTAGTTGTTTTGAATAAGGATTATTTTGAATCTATACTGGAACAATCAAAGGCATTCCAT
>VZTV01015708.1:0-10436 GCA_013400875.1 Anhinga rufa
AACAAGCCCAGGTCTCTCAGCCAGTCCTCATTATGGAGATGCACCAGTCCCCTGAGCATCACTGTGGCTGTCTGCTGGACTTGCTCCAGCAGCTCCCTGTCCTTCTGGAACTGGGGGGCCCAAAACACGACACAGCACTCCATATGCAGTCTCACTAGTTCACTCAAGATGAGCCACTCCATAATCTTCCCCGGTACCAAAGTCAGGCTGACAGGCCTTTAGTTCCCCGGATCCTCCTTCCTGCTCTTCTTATAGATGGGCATCATGTCGGCAAGCCTCCAGTCATCTGAGACCTCCCCTGTTAACCAGGACTGCTGATAAATGATGGAGAGTGTCTTGGCAAGCTCCTCCACCAGCTCCTTCAGTACTGCCAGTGGATTTTTTCTGCTCTCTGTCCCTGCCTTCCAGCTCAGGGGGCTGAATACCCTGGGGATAACTGGCCTGACTGTTAATGACTAAGGCAAAGAAGGCATTAAATACCTCAGCCTTTTCCTCATCCTTGGTGGCAATGTTCCCCTCTGCGTGCAGTAGAGGATGGAGATTCTCCTTGGCTATCTTTTTATTGTTAATGGATTTGTAAAAATATTTTTTGTTATCTCTATAAAATTGGAAATATCTCTATAACTGGAAATGCATTCTTCCTTCCAGTGCCATATTGCACACATCAGGTTATTTTTATGCTGTCTTCCTGGAGGTTTCTGAAGAGGTGCCACTGTGACAGTGCTGTGCCTCCAAGACACTCTGAGAAATACATGGCTCCCATCTTATTTCATTCTCCTCAGCAGTTGACAGACCAGTATGACGAGTGTGAGAGTACATCTTCACAAACCTTGTAAGTCAGATAGAGAACTTCTGATATTAGTGCTTGCATGTTCCACTTTGGAAAGGCAGATGAAGGGGAAAAACCCACTAATATAAAAAATAATAAAAAATATATTTTATATAGTAATAATACAAATAATAAAATATAAATTGCACTAATAAATACTGGAAGTCCAAAGGGATTTGCAGCAGTTCTGCCAACACCTGGCATGGTGCAAGTCCTGGTAAGGCTGAGTGAGGCTGCAGGCAACCCAGGATGGCGCCATGTGAGAGGGCCTGGTCTTGCTAAGTAGGCGAGTCCTGCCCTTCCTGATATCACCTGGCATGGGACACCCAAACCCCAACCCTTCAGAAACAGGTTTCTGTCACCTGCTTGTCTCCTCCCAAACAACATCAAGGGACAGCTTTCCTTTGGGATGCAAAACCTACAGAGATAGGTTATGCAGGTCAGGCTTTCATGTCCATTCAAAGCTGGTCTTCAGCTGGTGTAGGTGAGAAATGCTCCACTGGATTTAGTTTCCAGTCATGCACCCTGTAAACACATGAACATTTTTGAAGAAGGGAAATAAATGGATGTGTGACAAGTGTTGAATTTTCATTCCAGATTCATCTTAAAGTACCTGAAAAGGCTCTAAACAGGGATGAGATGAGACTCTCCAGTTACAGGAATTGTTTTCACCTTTGCAAGAAACCACAGATATGACATCTGCTACATGTTAGTGAAATCCTTTTACATCTGTTACATGGTAGTGAAATGCCTTTTGTTTTGTTGTGGTTTAGTCCCAGTCAGCAACGAAGCACCACTCAGCCGCTCCCTCAATCCCCCCGGATGGGATGGGGGAGAGAATCAGAAGAGTAAAAGTGAGGGAACTCCAGGGCTGAGATAGAGACAGTTTAACAGGTAAAGCAAACGCTGCAAGCAGAAGCAAAGCAAAACAAGGCATTCATTCACTGCTCCCCATGGGCAGGCAGGTGTTCAGCCATCTCCAGGAAAGCAGGGCTCCATCACGTGTAATGGTTACTTGGGAAGACAAACGCCATCACTCCCAGTGTCCCCCACTTCCTTCTTCTTCCCCCAGCTTTATATACTGAGCATGACACCATATGGTATGGAATATCCCTCTGGTCAGTTGGNCTGGAGGGTCTCTCCTGTGAGGACGGGCTGGGAGAGTTGGGTTGTTCAGCCTGGTGAAGGGAAGGCTCCAGGGAGACCTTGTATCAGCCTTCCAGTACCTGAAGGGGGCCTACAAGAAAGCAAGAATGCTGAAGGGCACGTAGAGATAAGACAAGGGGTAAGGCTTTAAACTGAAAGAGGGTAAACTTAAGTTAGCTATAATGAAGAAATTCTACACTATGAGGGTGGTGAGGTACTGGAACAGGTTGCCCAGAGAAGCTGTGGATGCCCCATCCCTGGAAGTGTTCAAGGCCAGGTTGGATGGGGTTTTGAGCAACCTGGTCTAGTGGGAGATGTCCCTGCCCAGTTTAAATGTTAAAGAAGAAACATAGAGATGTCTCAGAGAGGAGGTTCAAGGACTATTAGAAGTTAATTGTTTTCTGTTCTTCTCTGATAATGGCAGATGGGGAAAAAAAGATATTCACCATAAAACCTCAGATAAGAAAAGCTTCCATTACTATGCACATAACCATAATTTTCCTTGAGAACAATCTGGAATTTGTACACTTTTCTTTACTTGAGCCATAACTGTGTTTCAAATATGAATGATTTATCTGTTTCCCTTTCTGTTCTTCTGACATATTTGGTTATATATGTGAGAATAAAAATAAGGTGCTTCATGGAGTCTGAGAGAGTAAAAATTGTACAGTGCCCTGCAGAGATAACCCATTATCCTCATCAACTGTTATCTAAATGGAGAGCAGTAAATCTTAATCTGTTTTGAGGGAGCCACACACTGCACATTTTTAGAACAGTTGTGAGATTTATCTGATTCAATGACACCATTATTAATGGGAGTAGGAAATAGCAGCAAATGTGCCTCTCTGTTGGTCCTCTGACGATGGTATCTCACAGCTGTTGTCAGATGGCACAATGGAGGCATGTTCCCCAGAGATGTTTTTTCAGCAAGAAACAAAGTCAAATGAAAAAGGAGAGATCATCATTACAAGCTCTGAGCTGGAGAACAGGCACAGACAAGCCATAGCACTGCTGAACACTCTGTGGGATGAGCTGTCAGAGGCAACCCCAGCACGTCCTGTGCTCTGCACAGAGGGATATGGCGAGCTCTGCTGGGATGGGTGTCACTGCCCGAGTTCCCAGTTGGTGTACGCAGCTCCTGGAGAGCCCTGCATGTGAAAGCACCTACCCTGGGGCTGCAGCAGGGCTGGGCGATACACAGAGAGGTGCTTCCCAGCCAGGGCCCAGAGAAGAGCTGAGCAAGGTGTTTTTTGGTCCCCAAGGTCAGTGTTGCAAGCCATTATGTCACGTGTCCCGTGGTACATGACTGCCTCATGAGGGGAAGGCTGGTGCTGGTACTGTACCCTGCATTGCTAATGCAGTTCCTTTTCCAGCCTTTCAGACCCCACCAGGCCAGCACGTTGTGCCTCCTGCCACTGCTCACCCTGTCCTCGCTCCTCACCTTCTGCCACCTGCCTAGAACCAGCAGGGACATTCCCACCCTGCCCTGATCCTGACCCACATGAGGGTTTGTGGGAGGGGTCAGTCATCCTGACCTTGCTCACCCCAACTAACTTCATGTTCAGCAACCAAGGCTATGCTATACCCATGCTCAGTCAAACAGAGGGAGGAAGGAGAGCAGAGTCCCCACTGATTTCAGTAGCATTTCCAGATGTGCACTACGTTTAAGGGCAGCAGCATCATACTGATCCCAGTGACAAACTAGTCCAAACAAGGCTACGAAAAGTTTTGGTGAGATGATAGGGAACTGTGATAGGAAGCAGACCAGAATTTAGACTTCTTCTTCTTCTTCTCTAATCCACTGGATTTTCTGTTCAATCTCAACTACAAGCAAAAGTTAACTGTTGAGAAGGGAGGGCAGAAGCATGAATGCAAAGCACTCCCTAGGCTATGGCGTAAGAAAAGCTCATATAAAAAAGTACATCTTTAACCTGAGAAAATAGGTTCACAGTTAGCTTCCTGGAGTTTGATGGGACAGCTTTTGCTGAACATGAATTGATCTAATGCTACCGTATGTCTGAACTTCACCCGAGTGCATCCCTTTCTCCACCCCAAGGCTTTGTCCTTGTGGGTGGTCAGTACCGTGCTCAGGTGTCCAGGTGGCTGGTGCTAGGTCCAGGGCAGCCCCAGCTGGTGGCTGACTATCCAGAAACCCTAATAGTGTCTTGTCATCCACACGCACGAGCTGTGCTTGGCTGCCTGCTCCAGTGTCACTCCTCCAGGAGAACCCGATCTCCTGCAGAGCACAGCACAGCACAGCCTGTGTGCAGAGCAAGCCAGATGCATGCACAGCAGTTCACACACATCTCCAGCTTGTCCACAGGGCTCAAGACAGAGAGTAATGGAGTGATGCAGGGAGGGAGAACATACATTTGCAACTGCTGTGTGGCATCAGGTTGAATACAGACTTCTGCTATCTGTGTTTTCCTTCTAATGACCTCTAAAGCACTGCTAACTCCTCCTTAGGGTGAGCACACAAAACACCAGAATGCAAACAGCCCTGAAGCTTGTGTTTAGAGCAACCCCTCTGGTCCCTGTCAGTGAAACTCTTCAGAGTATTTCTCCAAGCCAAGGAGCTGCCCACTTTGTCAAGGCCACTAATAGTTTTTTGAAATCTTTGATTAATTTGGATTTTGGTTATAAAAAAATGATGCTTTCTCAGTAGAAGGTACTTTCAATCAGAGCTACAAGAAAGTCTATGCAATGCAGAATCCTAGGCTAGAAGTACCATTGTGCTAATGGTTGCTTGTGACCAAGCCCCTGGGCATTGCCCCATGTTATGTAGTGCCCACACAGACAGGATTCCCTCAAACCTAAGCAGACCATGTTGGGAATGAAGAGTGAATAAAAACATGTGCCCATCAGAATATTACACCATTTTTCTTAAATGAACAGATGGCTTCTAGAGAAGATGGTCGTCCATCAGTGCTTTCTACCCACGACGTCTCCAGAAGACTGGAGGACTGGTTGCAGTGTGCACAGTGACATGAGGTTCTGTGCCTTCTGGTTCTTCTACTGCAGGAGCATCAGGCTTGATGCTGCTGATATTCCTGAGACTCTCCTGGTCCCTGAAAATGTCCCTTCGTGACCACTGTCTCCATGACCTTCATGGAGGGGGTCAGTAAATGCTCTGTGGCTGGACCAAGTGAGAGGCTTTCTTCCGTTCTATTTTTTATGTCTCATACATCTAATATTTGTTCTGAATGGCTCTGCTTATATACACATAGTATATTTGATATATAGACCCATATAAATACCACTGGCATATAATGAGGCACTGAAATTAATACAAACTATGTGGTTAGTGCTGCCAGATCGTATTTAATCAAAACTCCAATTTTACTGGTGATAAGGAAGAAATCTTTATTGATATTGATAAAATATGAAAAACTGCTGCTCGTAAGGAGGCATTAAAAACTAATTCACATAAAAAATCTAGCTTAGGAAATGTATTGCAATAAGAAAAAAATTGGGGGGAGAGAAAGAGAGACAGAGAAAGAAAAGGAGAGAACACCAGAGGTGGAAACATACATAGTTTTACAATGTACTGCAGAAAAAATATTCTCTGCTACCTCTGTAGAACAATGTTGTACAGTATTTGCTCCTAACGCAGGTCTTTAGTGACAAACAGAGCTGAATGAATAAGTCACAGTGAATAATGCCTTCACTGTATTATGCTTCTCTCTGTTCACCTGTCGTTCGCAGCCTGGTGGTGCCTTTGACCTGGGCTCTGCAGGAGCAGCATGGGGAAGGGATTGTTTC
This sequence comes from Anhinga rufa, assembly GCA_013400875.1. Lineage (NCBI taxonomy): Eukaryota > Metazoa > Chordata > Aves > Suliformes > Anhingidae > Anhinga > Anhinga rufa. The sequence goes on from VZTV01015708.1 coordinate 5,738, forward strand.
AACATGCCAAGCAGAGTGTGGGCAGCATCTGAGAGATCCAGGACATCACACAATCTTGTGAAGTTAATTTTTTTGCATTATCATCACTCCAGTGAGGAGATACACGACAGCTCAGTTCAGCACTTCCCAGCCCAGCCGCTCTTGGTATTCCCTGTAAGGCTGTGCCAGGACAGGGGCATTTCACAGAAAAGCAAAGGAGCTGGGAATACTCTGGTGTAACTAAATTACCTCCACACCCACTGCAACACCAACCAGGTGGTTGAGAGAAGATTTTGGGGCTGAGGAAGCCTCAGGCAGATGTCTTGGATGGAGAATTATCATATGAAATGACCTACCATGCTGGAAATAGTGTTGTGCAGTAGCATAATAAACTGTAATGTTTCACTAGGCAGATGGGTTCCGATTTTCCACCTCCAGGCGGTAACAGCGTCACTCTGAAATTGCATTTGCACCCATTATGATTATCTGTTCCCTACTCTGTACTGAAGGTTTTTGTCTTCACAGTCACAGGTCAGCAGTGGCACTCAACTGGGAACTAAAAGTAATGAAATAGGGGGATAGCAAGGAAAGGTCAGTGTGGAGGTGTGCAAAGCATACTGGGCTGAGATGATGACGAGAGAAGTAGTATTATGCCTTCAATTTGACTTGTGAGAGCTCAAAGCAGCCAGCCCTGGTACAGCAGTTGTAACCTGAGTGGTGTCTCTCTGCCCCTTGCAGGGATGTTCCAGCCTGTCCAGCTGTGGGCTGAGAGCCACAACAAGGGGCTTGCTTGCCCTCTCAGAAGCACCTCCTGGACTCATTCAAGAATGGTCCTAGAATAGATAGGCAGCACAGTGTCAAGGGAGTAAAACACAGACCACAGGACGAGTGCTGAATGGTCTGTGCAAGGCTGAGTGTTTGGTGTTCCCCAAGGCTGTTCAGGAAGTCCTGTAGGATGAATGTCCTGCCTTTGCCAAAGGCTGAGGCAGGGTGTCAGACACATGGTGGTAGATGGCAGGCTGCTGGTGACTCTTGCTGGCACAGTCAGGGGAATTGGAGGTGAAGGCTGGTTCCTGCAGGTGTGCAGGGCCATCGGTGCTGTGAGTATGCAGCCCATGTCAGGGCTGTGTGTGCTGCTAGCTGGCTTGCAGACACAGGTTACATCTAGGCTATGTTTGGAGACTTGTCCGTAACTTAACAATAACACTGCTATATATTCTTTAGATTAATCTGTGGGGTTTTTTCTTTATGTTTTAGTTCTAATGTTTCCTGTTCTGGAAATCTGTTTCTGTACAACTCTCTGCAATGGTCTCTAATGAAGCAGGAGAGACTAATTATCATGAACCCCATCTCATCTAAAGATCACAGTCTTACAGTACTGTTACCTATCTTTTGCATCTGCAAATAGCCTGTGCTGCCCAGCAAGGGCCCAGAGTGTTAACAATGTGAGCAGCTGGATGAATGAGACAGCCCTGTGCCCACTCAACATGGGATGACATACCAGGTGCAGGCACATACCGTATGGACAAGGGAGCTGCCAGCCATCAGCAAGACAGAGCCGGAATCGGTACTCCCCCACACCAGCCCCTAGTTTAAGCTGACAGCTTTCTATAAGATTTCATTCTCACCAAGTTGCAGGCTGACCCCATGGGAGGAGAGGAGAGGAGAGGAGAGGAGAGGAGAGGAGAGGAGAGTAGAAAGGTGCTGAGGCCATTTGGGAGTAGAGCAAGAGTGGGGATTAGGTCTTGCATTGCTGCCCCTGGAGAGCAAGACCCTGGAGATGCTGGGGCACACAGGTGTAACTGCCACCAGATTTCCCTTCACAGCCTTGGTAGCCCTCTACCATGTCCAACTTTGAAGTGTTCAGCCTCAGTCTGCCTGTGGGGTCAGTCATGGCTGCTGCTGTGTGGTTTGACTGGGAAAGAGGAACCTGGAACAGAGCCCGAGGTGGTGCACTTGCATCCTTCTAGAGCAAATAAGGAATCATCTCTGAGCTTTTCTATGATGGAGCACATTGTATAAAACATCAATTTCCACAGAAATGTCTAATCAAAATGCTGGAGGCACTAGTGACTCTATATTCTGATAAACTATAAGACTAACTTCACAACTGTAGCAGGGAGGAATGCGTTGTGCATAGCAACAGAAAAGTTGGAATATGTTGATGGAAATGATGAACCCCTGGGTGGAATCAGTAGAAGCCAGTCTATTACCACAGCAAATGGTTTGACCTAACACAAAGTACAATGGCAGCCATAGTCCTCTCACTACCGATGTGGGCTGGGACTAGTAAGCATCCCAAGACATGTGCCTGAGGGCAGGCAGGCACTCCTTCATACAGCCTCTGGTGGAGGCCACTTTCTACAAAAGTACTTACTTGAAAGAATTTGTGACAAGCTGCTCGCATGATTATTTTCCCAACAGATTTGACCTTTGAAACAAATATTAAAAATGTCAGATTATTATTTTTTTAAATAGCAATGACAGGAAAGCATTCTGATTATTTTAGAAATCACATCTGCTCAAACCCATCTGTTATAAATGATCCATTCCCAAACAGGATTCCAGTTAAAGTTTACAATTTATTAAATGAATATAGAGGCAAGCAAACAGCGCTGGGTAGCACTAGGGATTGGTCCACCATAAGTGCTACCCCGACTCAGTAAATTTCCAAAGTTTATATGCTATACAGTCATATATAGTCATAAGGTTTCCGAGAATTCATTAACATATGTAAAGGTTCAATCTGTATACAGAGTTGTCTTTTTAGTGGTCTTCAGGGTCCTCTTGTGGTCTCTGATGGTCTTCCTCACCTGTCCATGGTTGAACTTTGGGTTTCTTTTACACATATATAGTCATTGAATTAGCTCATCAGTCCTTGGGCATTGAACTTCTCACAGGAGGTTGACGCTTGTTTTAATACTGTTGCCCAGAGTCTGTTATCAATGGATTTACGAGATTATTCAAGGTCTCTTCTATTCTCTCAGGCACCAAGTGGCATTCTTCTAACACTATCTTAGCAAGGGAGGGGACCACAAGAAAACAAAGGTGCTTTCAAACACTAAATCAGGGACTGTCAGACCAAGTGGCATTCTTCTAACACTATCTTAGCAAGGGAGGGGACCACAAGAAAACAAAGGTGCTTTCAAACACTAAATCAGGGACTGTCAGGGTTTTAATCCTTTCAATAGTGAGGGGCCACATTTTGCTATGTAGCCCTAGTATATAATTTTATATTGACACGAATCAAGTGAACATACCTCACACATCTAATGCTTCTTTTTTCTGTGCTGCAAAGATGAACCAGAGGCAGCATCATTTCTTCTCCATTCACTTTTGCTCCAGATGTGCTCAGAGTGGGATCCACCTGTTCCAAGACCCAGGCAGTTAATGAGCTGGTTAAGCAGTGCATCATGCCAAGATAGTCTGCTTTGCAGTCGTGGAAGGACTCTGGTGTGCTGAAAGCTGTTGCACAGTTTGTTCACTGTGTATAACTTACCTAGCCAACAACAGTCTCTTCTAACTGACTTAAAAATGCACCTTCTAATTTCAGCAACCTTTCAGAGGACTAAGTGTATTGCAGGATTCTTGTGTGGTGTCACTGAATCCTGCACAGCTGGTGAAGGTTTCACAGCAGGTCAGATCTTTATTTGGCAGATGAAGTACTTTAAGTACTTAAGTACCTTGCTACTTCCCAGAGCAAACAGAGACTGGACTCTGGTCCCCTAGTCCTACGCCCACCTCCCACATCAGCCTGGCTGTGTTTCCTTACAACTCAAGGCACTGATTTAATTCATCAATGATTTTCATTACTATGAAGGAAGGGGTTAAGAGAGTCTTAGTAGATACTGTCTTAGTAGAGGGAATGTTGATTGGCGATTTGTTGGTGGAATGTTGATGGGGATTTGGGGGGGGTGGGGGAAGAGGGCAGGAGGTCACAGGGAATGGTCCCAGAAACTTATAAAACCGTGACCTCTATCTTCACCTCCGTGTGGAAATAACTTCCTGGAAGTAATTTCAATACAAAGCGGGGACAGGTCACACATACGTATAGGCATATTGGGAAATCTTATGTATATGTAACACTTGGCTGTATAAATTTGAAGCAAGTTGCCACGCCAGGTGCGCACGACTTTGGTGGGATTAACCCCGTGCTGCCCAGCGCTAAATAAACATACCTACTTTACAATCTTACAGGTTGTGGAGTCCGTTTTTCCGCATGTCGACTAGTTACTTTCAATATCTTTCAGATTTTGCTTTGGTTTTACCAATGGCTTGTCCTGCTTCCCCTGTCAGCTGGTAGCTGCTCTCCCCACTGGTCTGGAAGTGAATGGAAAGTACCTTCCCTGGTTTGTTTTATGGCAGCCAGGTCCCCCTCTGGATTTATCCCAGAAAAACAAAATAGTTTGCAATTGCAAACATACTCTGTCACTGTGTCTATACTTTCCCCCAGGTGAGATTACTCATCAAATTTCACCTGAATTTTCTCCTACTTAAAGCCCAAGTCAGGAAATGTAAGCCTGAAAACCACCTCTTGCTAATGGTGGAGAAAAGCTCCCATAGCATCCTCCCCTTGTGGAACCAGAGTGTATTGGGTTTGCATGGTAAGGTCTGGGTAGCAGGGGTGGCTGCAGGGGTGGCTTCTGTGAGGAGCTACTAGAAACTTCCCCTATGGCTGACAGAGCCAAGGCCAGCCGGCTCCAAGACTGACAGACCCGCC
>VZTV01015711.1:0-23551 GCA_013400875.1 Anhinga rufa
CTGGCTGTGGTTAAACCACAACAAACCTTTCTACCCTCTAGCAGATCAATACACATGCCCAACTTGGTGTCATCTGCAAACTTACTGAGGGTGCACTCGATCCACTTGTCCAGATCATTGTAAAGATATTAAACAGAACTGGCCCCATCCCTAGAAACATTCAAGGTCAGGTTGGACGGGGCTCTGAGCAACCTGATCTAGTTGAAGATGTCCCTGCTCACTGCAGGGGGTTGGACTAGATGGCCTCTAAAGGTCCCTTCCAGCCTAAACCATTCTGTGATTCTATGATTCAATACTGAGCCCTAGGGAACACCAGTTGTGACCAGCCACCAACTGGATAGAACTCCATTCACCATTCACCATTCCATTTACAATGCATGGAAACTTTCTACAATCACTGAGTAAATATTTCTGCATTCTGATAAACAAAAAAAAATATCCAATAGTACTGGAAGACTGAAAGCAAGTCTCTAAAAGATACAATTGAACACATTGTAATAGCAAATTTAATTTAAATTTTTAGAAGTATAACAAATCTAATCCACTTATACTTTCAGAAGTGCTGTAAATTGAACAGTTCCCAACATGAATGCTATGTTGCTTGCTTGCCACTGCAAAGTCATGTCCATCACTAAATTAAAATGATAAAATGAAGAATAATATGCATTTCTGAAATTATTCACATTTTCCTCTTAATCTGGCTCCATAACTTAAGATGCCTGGGTGACAGAAGAGGTGGATTTGAATCTGTTTACCTTGAGTAGAAAATTGCACTCAAATCAGTCACTTCCCACTATGTGCTTTGCTAGATACTAGGTAAAATGGGATGTCTTGCCACCACCACTACAGGAAAGAAGGTCAGTCCTCTGAAGTTAGATGCCTGCCACAAGAAAGGATTTGTCTCTGTATGTTTTCAGTGAATGCCCACATGGCATGTGCACATCCCTATTCAGAACATGATAAGGTTTGAATTGTCATTTGGCAGTGTAACTTCCCCTCCTGGCAGCATATAAAACCTTCATGTCCAAACAGGTACCTGGAATCACTTTTATGGGAACAGATTCCTAATTTTTAGGTTCTCGCATTAATATTTTTTTTTCAGTTCTAGCATTTGTGATTTTGAAATCTCACAGTCTAATCGGGTGAATATTTATGAACATATGTGCACATTTGTGCTCTGTGATGTCCCCTTTGTCTCAGTTTGGCTGGAAACATCCTTTGGTGGGAAATGGACCTCTGTGTACCCATGCAGCAAAGGATTTAGGCAAGAGACAAGTTAGAGTGAATGAAATCAGAGTATTCAGATACCTCATTAAGCACATGAATAAATTCTTTATTCAAGGAATAAGACTTCAGATGGTAAATTTTTGATAAGTTATTAACTTTTTATTTGTACAGTAGCCAGTACAATAATGTTAAACCAATAAATGTTACACGCACACAATGGCTAGGCTAACATAAAGGTGAAAATTCCTAGTAAGAAAGGCATTTCTGGATATCTTCATAATCAGAACTTATTAATCTTCACATATACTAAGCATCTCCTAAACATCCTATCCACTTTATTAAAAGTAGATATAAAAAGAGAAAAAAAATCCATTGCAGAATTTTTCTGAAGTCTAGTAAAGCTATTTTTCTGCAACCAATAGAGCAAAATAATATGTGCCTATGGGACTTTTCATTCAGAATGGACCCAAACGACTATGCAAACAGTTTATACATTCAAGACTATTCTAGGTGTGTACAAGCACATTATTTCATTATGTAAGTACTGCTGAGTAGTGGCAGGAGCAGGTAAATTTTTTGAAACAAAACCAGATTTTGATCAAACCATGACTCTAAACTCCGTAATTGAGTAATACCTCTACTAAACACATGATCTAAAACCAAATCCAAATGACAAAACCCCAGTTTATTACAGTATAGAAGGGCCAAATTATTTTTTTGTTAATGTTAAGCTTCAAGTACAGAGAAGAAATAAAAATGCTAAGTATAAGCAAAAGCTGAATTTCTTATTCATCAGTGAAGCAAAGGTGGTAAACACAGGTCTCATCAAAGCTGGATTATAGTGTAATGCAGACATGCAATTGGAAGACATCTGACAAGCAACAGTTGAATGAAGACAATACATCTGGGGCTTGGATGATCTCCAGTGACCTCATCTGTAATCCAGTTTCCACTTGCCATCTTTGAACAATGGGGGAAAAGACATGTATTGTTAAGAAGTTCAGTAAGAATGTTCAGAAATGTATTAATGAACTCAATTATTTCACTTAAAGAATTTAGAAGAAAACAAATAGCCATTGTATATTTATTATGCCTGTTGTTATTGCTTCATACAGTAAATGACAGTACTTCTGACAGCTCCCAAGCTAGAAATCTCTTTTGTGGAAAAAAAAAAGTTTTAATATTGAGAATCAGTAAGCTGAAAGTGAAGGAAAAAACCCCTCTTTTCCTTCAGCCAATATGCAACTCACCTGTTGTACCTGTTGTTTTCACTTGTAGTGTAAGGACTATCTGTAGTTTGAATGTATTGTCAGAAATTCCATTCTCAGAATTTGAGAGGATGTAATGTTGTAAACTGCTTATTACACCCTTAAGCTTTTCAAAGGATGTTAAAAAATTAAACCCCGGAGACCTAGGATGAGGAGGGAAATGAAGATGGATGTTTTATATCAAAGAAGTGATTGAATATGCAATCTCTAGTGGTTTTGCACTAGAGCAAACTGCATTTCATGCTGTATGCTCTCTAAGGAAATTTGCAGGATTTAGGGATTTATTTATTTTTTAATATAGACTTCAGTGTCATCTGCAAGTCAAATATTGAACTGTTCCTTGGTGGGATGCATAAGACAAATTTGCACTCAGCACAAAATATTCTAAAATAATTAATAGCCTTATGTAAATAGTAAATATTAGATTTTCTGGTTATTTAAAAGGAAAATTTGTTTACAATGTATGTTTAATATAAAATAATAAAAAAGATAAAATAAAATTTAAAAGGCTCAAAAGCAGGACTAATTTTATTGTTTGCATGCGCAGGGACATAACTGGGCTGTTTGCAAGGAACTACTTCTAAGATGCAGGGTTTTTGGACACTCAGGTACATTTCTATCACCAAGTGTTTATATCTCTGATGCAAAGAGTACAAAGTGGCATATCCCCAGGATGCAAGAGAGCATCTGAGAGTACCATGGGTCCAAATGTAGAATAAGCACAATAAACACCAAAGTAATCTTAATTTGGGTTTGATATATAATATTATAATTATATAATTCCCTTTATATTTTCCAGTTCTGGAGTTAGTGAGCTCTCCATTTGCTCTAGTGCTTTGTATGTCATGATGCACAGGACATAACAGGAAAATATATTAATACATATGAGCTCAGTAGTACAGGTGGGTGCAGGACTGTATCGCAGTTTAAAAGCTATCTCTGCCCACCATATTAACAGCAAGAGCTCCTGGCTGGACCAAACCTATAAGCAGAAACAGGCACATCTCCAACCCCCACTACCTCTACTGCATGGGGCAGCAGCAGCTTTTTGCTGACAGAACCATTTACAGAGGAGAGAAAATAAAGCATATTTGAGCAATATTCACTGACCAAGAACTTTTCACCAATTCCTGGAGTGAAAAGGTCAGGTATCAAATATTTTACCACCCGGACTAGGTGGCCAAGAGGCAGGCTGGAGCTGACATATATTTAGGGCAGGGATGAGTTGCTTAGACAAGGCATCTAGTGATGTTTTGGGCAGCGTACTTTTCCCACTTGGCCTTCAGCAGCTGCTCCAGAAGATCACGACTCACCCGTGGACCCTGTCCTATAAGTTAGTAGCAGATATATCATCTGTGACGCGGTACACCAGGAGGCTGTTGTTGGGCCACTGAAGCAAGCCCTAGAGTGGTATTCAGCTCCATTTTAAGAATGTTAAATTTGTGTGTCTAACATAAGTGTCTAGATACAATCCAGCTCTTTAAACTCTTTATATAGGCAGTAGAGATCTAGCCATCACCATCAGTAAAGCTTACAGCATGATCCAGCCAATCAGCCAGCAGACTCATCTTTATCCAGGCAGCTGTGCTAAGCCTCTGATCTTTACTGACTGCCCTAAGAATTTATTCACATAGTTGACACCTTAATTTAGATAAAGCTGAATCCCACCCTTACGGAAACACAACCAAAAATTTTATTGTCATCTGAATTCAAAGAGGATTCCACTGTCTAACTATTTAAAAACAAAATGTGAGAAATTAGCTATAAATAGTAGTCCTGTTGGGGTACCTAAATGAAGTATACCTTTATAGAATGTTCTTCATAAATTTTTGTATGAAAATCTGTTGGAGAACCAGTTAGATAAATCCCTGGACTATGTTCTGCAGGAAATAAAACTAGACAATATAAAAAGCATTATGGTCTTTAGATTTGTGAGTGGGAAGTTAGTGATGACATCAGTGACTTCAATGGTAACAGAATTAGGACAATAATGAGAACTCTGGTAAATCACCATCTAGGAATAAATAAACCCTTCACTTTTGTCCACACCAATGAATCACCAGATTGCACTGGCGGTATTGTACTGCTGAAAAGGCTCCTATTTTTAGATGTGATACATAACAAATTGTGAACATTTATTCTCATTAACAATTCTGGGCCTTCTTTTTTGTGTGTGACAGTTATAACCGTGACTGTGGCATCAGCTCTCCAGAACTGACACCGTTAATTTCTGGGAGTTGAATTAAATAGTCAAGTTTTGCAAGTGGTGCCTTGAACATGCTCCTGTTGTCTGCAGAAGAGCATAAGGGCATCCTGTGACTTCTGAAAGCCAGGCAGAGAAGGCCATTCATCCCAAAACTGCTGTAATTCCCAAAGTTATCTGGCTGGGATCATGTCTACTCTCTTTAAGTATCCAAAACCAGGCCTTCTCTATGAGTCTTATTCATATGTTCATATGAGGCATGCTTTTTAGTATACCTTTTATCATACATAGTTTTCCAAACAGAAACTGATCCCCATTAGCCTGCAAGAGACACAGCATTCACATGGGTACATGATTTCTACAGTGAAAGCTAGAACCCTGCCAATTGCTATGCTTGGCAGTAGCGACCTTTGTTTACTGCCTTCCTGTTTGATGGCTCCATCCAGACCACTGATAAGACATCAGCATTTCTGAGGCTCCACAGCAGGGCTAAAACTATATTAATAATTGAAATAGGCCAGGAGACCATTTGCTAGCTTTGACTCTAACTGGCTCAGCACAGCTTCTGTCTGTACTGTGAAAGTGTCTTAGCTTTCAAAATGGGATCAAGTATCTACACTGCTTCCTGGGAATGCTCCCTTGCTCATGCTAACTTCTGGATCGTGCCTGGAAATTGTTGGGGAGTATGTATGTTGATTTGGGCCAAAACTATGCCAGGGACACAGGTTACACTTAACATATAGATGATTGCAAGGTAGTGTGTTGGTCACTGCCCTGGCTGTTTGATTTACTGTTACAGATATGGTATAGCACTCTGTAGTCCTCTCAGAGACATTTAGAGAATTATAGGCAGAATAAATCTAAGATGTGTACTGAAGGCTTGCAGTATAACCTGGAATTCTGAGGATACTGGATATTTGTATAAATGGATATGGAAGAAAAACTGTACCCTCAGATACCTGGCTTCTACAGGTATGTCAACCAGAAAAGGAAAGTCAAAGAAAGCATACCCCCTTGATGAACAAGAATGGTGGCCTGCTATCAACAGATGAGGAGAAGGCTGAGGTACTCAACAACTTCTTTGCCTCAGTCTTCGCTGGTAACCTCTCTCCTCACCCTTCCCAAACCAATGGACTGCAGGATGGAGAACGGGAGGATAAACCCCCTCCCACTGTAAGGGAAGGTTCATGACCGCCTGAGGAACCTGGACATACACAAGTCTATGGGACCTGGTGAGATGCATCCCAGAGTCCCGAGGGAATTGGCTGATGTAGTCACTAAGCCACTCTCCATGATATTTGAAAAGCCATGGCAGCCAGGTGAAGTCCCTGGGGACTGGAAGGAGGGGAACAATGTGCCCATCTTTAAAAAAAGGTAGAAAGGAGGAACCAGGGAACTACCAACCTGTCAGCCTCAACAGAACAGATCCTCCTAGAAACTATGGAGGACAGGGAGGTGCTCCAAGGCAGCCAGCATGGCTTCACCAAGGGTAAGTCCTGCCTGACCAACCTAGTGGCCTTCTATGATAGAGTGACTACATCAGTGGAGAAGGGAAGAGCTACGGATGTTATCTATCTGGACTTCTGTAAGGCCTTCGACATGGTCCCCCACAGCATCCTTCTCTCTAAACTGGACAGATATGGATTTGATGGGTGGACCGTTCTATGGATAAGGAACTGGCTGGATGGTCGAACCCAGAGGGTATTGGTCAATGGCTTAATGTCCAGATGAAGACCAGTGGTGAGTGGCATCCCTCAGGGGTCCATACTGGGACCGGTACTACTTAATATCTTCATCAATGACATAGATAGTGGGATCAAGTGCACCCTCAGCAAGTTTGCAGATGGCACCAAACTCAGCGGTGCAGTTGACACACCAGAAGGATGGGATGTCATCCAGAGAGACCTAGACAAGCTGTAGAAGTGGGCCTGTGAGAACCTCATGAGGTTCAACAAAGCCAAATGTAAGGTCCTGCACCTGGGTTGGGGCAACCCCTGGTATCAGTACAGGCTGAGGGATGGAGGGATCGAGAGCAGCCCTGAGGAGAAGGACTTGGGGGTACTGGTGAGCGAAGAGCTGGGCATGAGCCAGCAATGTGCGGTCGCAGCCCAGAAAGCCAGCCGTGCCCTGGGCTGCATCCCCAGCAGCGTGGGCAGCAGGGCGAGGGAGGGGATTCTGCCCCTCTGCCCCGCTCGGGTGAGACCCCCCTGCAGCGCTGCGTCCAGCTCTGGAGCCCCCAGCACAGACAGGACATGGACCTGCTGGAGCGGGTCCAGAGGAGGCCACGGAGGTGGTCAGGGGGCTGGAGCACCTCTGCTATGGAGACAGGCTGAGAGAGCTGGGGTTGTTCAGCCCGGAGAAGAGAAGACTGCGGGGAGACCTTATTGCGGCCTTCCAGTACTTAAAGGGGGACTGTAGAAAAGATGGGGACGATCTCTTTAGCAAGGCCTGTTGTGAGAGGACAAGGGGTAATGGGTTTAAACTAAAGGAGGGTAGATTGTGCTGGAAACACTGGCCCAGGTTTCCCAGAGAGGTGGTAGTGGCCCCATCCCTAGAGACATTCAAGGTCAGGTTGGATGGGGCTCTGAGCAACCTGGTGTAGTTGAAGATGTCCCTGCTCACTGCAGGGGGGTTGGACTAGATGACCTCTAAAGGTCCCTTCCAACCCAAACCCTTCTATGATTCTATGATTCTATAATAATTTATTCAGTGGAGGCAGTAGGTAGGATGAGGGTATTTCTTGCAGACTGGAAGTCAATTAGAAGAGTTGAATAAACTTTCTGACAGCTTTTTTCTCCTCTGGATCAAAAAAGAGACTGATCCTCTGGGATAAAAACAAGACCATTGTTTAGTTTACAAATTTTTATTTATGTTGGCTTTTATAAGTTTTAATAATCTTTTATTTATGCTCCTCTGGCTCTAAACTGTTTCTTGAAGCTTTGCATTCAGAATTGAAATAATATCTTTTTTTTTTTTCTTATCTAAAAAACTGTTGTCTTAAAATTGGCTTCAGGGTACCTGGAGAGACATGAGCATTTTGCTCTCATGATGATAATGGTACAAGATCGGTACAACTGCATTGTGGCAGTATGCAGCACCCCAGTACATGACCAGGGTAACAAAAGACTGTCAGGTGTTCCTTTATACTGAGTTTCAAGGGCTGGCTTGGTAGATATTAACGTAGGCTACTGGCTGAAGGTGAAAAGGGAGTCCTAAATAACTGTTCCTCAGCATATTCTTGTTGTGTAGTTGTATAATAGAGACAGTTTCTTTCTGAACCCTGAAGTCTTCTGGAAATTGTGGTATCTGGGCCAAAGAAGACGTAATGTAATACATTCTGATCCTGAACAGAGGTCAAGGGATATAATAAGTGGAGGTGTGCAACAGGGTACATATCAGGTTTTAAAGAAGAAACAATTAATTGCCTTCTAGCAATGCTTTGGTTAGAGCAATGCAGTATATCTGAATTATAGGAAGTTCATTAAGAAGAATAACCACTTCCTGGTTTTGGTGGCCTCTGTTCTCAATTCATAACTACCTACTTGCAACATACTTAACAGATGTGCACCTTTAGCAGATGTTTAAAAGCTGTCTGTAAATAATATCCAAGTTCTATGGCCCTTGAATATGAATATGTCTTTAATTTCAGTAAGCTAGTCAACAATTGGCCACCTGGCTGAATTCCAGTAGTCTTCTTTTCTCAACCATGATAAAGGTCTTGTCTTCCCTCCATATATTTCTGATTTCTTCTATTTGGTGGGATGTCTTTGCTAAATTGATAGAGTCATCCATCATCCTTCTATTTTATTCCATATCACCTATTTATGCATCTGTTATAGAGAAGGCTTGCTGTTTGTGAATTTCCATTTTCCCGTAATGTGGCAAAGTAATCTGTGGCTCTCCCTTGAGTCATTGATTTTAATTTTTAACACCATCTTCACTTCTTCACTAAAGTTGCTAACAAGAGTTATTACAGTTAAGAGAAATGCTTTCTCTTCTGAAATGTATCATCAGATTTGTAAAAGCTATTACTGTGAGATATATTCATATGCCTGCACTTGTGCCAGATAGCTAATGATCTTTTGGAAAAAAAAAAACCAAAACAGAAGGAAGATTCAAGACAAGCAATATTTTTTCTTTTGCATTTGTCAACATTTCAGTTTCAGAAAAGAGGAAAAACTTCTTTACCTTGTGTTTAGCTACAGGTAGATATGACAAAATCATTTAATTTAAGCATAGTCAAGGCATTCTTTTCTGAAAAGTGGACTATTTTTGTTGTCCTAATCCTCAGAGCGTAACAATTTCTGAATCCATTGCTGGTGGCACTGCAGAGTCTTCTAACAGAGTTGCTTCTGCAAAGCAATAAGAATGGTCTCTTATAATCACATGGTTTCCTATTTTTAGCATATACATATCATCTCTGTTTTCCAGGATATTTTAGTTCTTATCTGGTCATTTCAGAGATCCCTCCTCTTTTAAATTACTGAATAAAAGTGAGCAAGCAAAATAGATAAAATTTATTTACAACTTCAAAATTGCTTTTTATTCTTTCAGTTGGAACAGTATGCATAGGAGGCTGTAAGTAGTGGGCACCACTTTAGACTTCCAAGCCCATTGATCACTTCCTTAAATATCTTCTTTGCTGCTACTCAAGATTTGTGGCAGCTTAAAAATGCCTGCTGATGGGTATATACCTGTCTATAAAGATAACTCAGCAATGAAATGCTAATTTCTTACATCTCAGCTTATTAATCATCATGGCACCACTCTTTTCTGCATGGAAGTACGTACCTTAGCCTTTAAGTAATCTGGATTAGTGCAGCACTTAGTACCTCCTCTTATTACTTAAAAATGTGGAAGGGCAGATAATAGAGGTCTCCCTTCCTGGTTAAGTTTCCTAATCACTGGGCAATAGAATTGGTTTTTAATTTAACTCTGGTACTCATGTATGTAGATGCTTTACAGGAAGCTCATGAAGCTGTGGGATTTGCATTATACCTAAAATTCAAGAACTGTGACATATAAAAAAAAGCTTTTGTGGATTTTTCTCTCCATTTTTCCAGAATGTAATTTTTCCTTTTTTTTCAGTAGAAAAAGTGTATTCCAGGCTGTGGTAATATTCACCCAGTTCTAGGAATACAGTGTGCATTCATAAGCAACAGTTAAGAAACATTACTTGTTTTATCTTTTTGGTTACTGCTTTTATCTCTACTTGTTTGCCAATAGGCAGGAAAAAATGTTTTCTCTATTTTTTACTTACTGCTTTTATCCCTACTTGTTGTCTTTTAGCTTTAGCTCTCCAGGGCACCCTAGTGAGGCTGCATGCTGCTCTGACCATGTTCACATGGAGCGTTGCTGTTTGTTCAGCACTTTGCTCTTGGGCAGGGCACTCACTGATGGCAGCACGCTTTCAATTACTGCAGGAAGTCTTCACTAAAATCCAGGGGTCAGATACTTTTATGTTTTCAGAAACACTATCTATAACCTTTAGAGAGCCCGCTTAAATCTTGTTATGTGTACACCATTCAGTGAAAGGTGGTGCAGAGATAACCATAGAGGAAGACTGAATAATTCTTTTGTTGCTGCACATATGCTCAAATATTAGGGTAACTATACAACTACATCTTCCAGAGCAGAACTGGCCTGTATCTGGCCAATGATGTGCTCAGTAGCATGAGCTCGTGCCTGCCCTGATAAATACTCCCACTATTGTTCTTGCTGAGTTGACAGTCACATCTGGTCCTAATTTCTAGCATTGACATTGAATATTCTGCCATTATTTCTGAAGTTTATTTTTGGAGCTGGCCTAGACCGCAGGCTATGAGTATAAATGTGCCTTCCCTCCTGCAAGGTTTCCAAGCTGTTGTGCAATGAGATAATTCTGAAGAAGGATAAAAGCTAAAAGGTAATGTAAAAGAGCTGTATAGAAAAAAGAAGGGAAGGCAAGGCAAGGGAAAGGCAAGGAGATGGGAAAGGGAAAGGCAAACTACGTGTATAGGCCTTGGAGCTGTCCATGGCCAAAGGGAATCTGCTTAAAGCATGCCAATACTTCTAATATTCAGCAGAATTTGGCCCTCGTTCCTCTGCCTTCACACTGATCCCCATTACAGGAATTTTATCACAGACTACTAGAAGGCAGATTTTTGTGTGAAACTGTGGAAACCTGTCTAAAATAACACCAGTATATAATTTTTCAGACCTGGGTTGTTTCACAAATCTTTTCCATGGCAATAAAAAGAAAATCAAAATGGTTTAGATGCAAAGATACTGTGAACGACAGTGACATGACACAAGGAAAGGTTCTGATAAGCATTTTCATACTTTTTATTTATTCCAAGAAATGAGAAAAGAAAATTAAAACCATCACAGAAAGTATTACTCCCTTTTCCAACTCACTTTTCTCTTGAAAATGAGAGGAAAGGACAATTATAAGATTGAGTACAATATGGAATAAGAACACTTTCTGAAAGTAGGGACACCCTGTGAATAGTGTATTTCTTTTTTAAAAGTAGAACAAAATATTTTGTTTTGCATATTACTGTGTGTTCTAGTAGCACAAGAACTATTTTAACAGGAAGTATCATTTTCTTTCCAGGCTTAGCCCTTTATTTTCAAAGATTTGAAAAATAATCTTGTAGGTTGTTCATATATATAGAGATGTTTTCAAGAGATACTGTGAACGCCCTGATCATTTATTTCTTACCACAAGTAGAAATGCCAGTGATGTAGGAAGCAGAATTTATCCTTCTCAAGTTGCACTGAAGCAGACTGGGCAGGTGTCAGTGGATCCTGCAATACTTAACTCTTTCCATTAAGGTTTTAGGTTTTCCTGGTTTCTGTGGAGCAGAATTTGGCCAGCACCAAGGTGAAACTTATGCTAATAAATGAGGCTTCAGTCTTATTGCTGGAAAAGAAAATAAATGACATGGAGTAGGAATTGCTTGGTTTGTCCTTAAAGGAAAGCTGTATTTTTGAGAGAGAGCTGGGGGCAAAAAAAAAGTTTTTCACTTACTAGACCATTTTATTACATCTGCAAGAAAATGCACCTTTCTCTGGTGTGTGTGTGTGTGTATGTGTTGGACAAGACGATCTCTCGAGGTCTCTTCCAACCCCTACCGTTCTGTGATTCTGTGATTTTTCAGCCCAGGGCTGACAGTGGGGCTGAAGAGAGTCTTTTCACTTATTTTCTTTCTAAGGTCTATAGCTTACCAGTTATTGTACTAGGTTTGAGCTGGAGAATGAAAGCTTAGCTTCCAAAATCAGTTGTGGTATCCAGCTAAGGTGAAGAACTGTTATAATATCAATATCAATTATTAATAAAAAATAAACTCTTTCCCCAGCAGGAAGTGAAAGCTCACAATACAGCTGGAATGCAATGATCTTCACAAAGGATGTGAACCCAGAACCTGGCCATTAAACAGAATTGAACCTTTCATAGGACTTCTATTACCACTCTGTGTTATTTAGCCACAATTTGCATTTTTACTCTCCGTGCTATCTTAAAATAGGGTAATTAACCTGATTTTCTGGCTAAATTCTGTGGAGGTAATTAAATTTTGCATATCCAAATTTTCTCCATACCATTAATTACAGAGCATTTTTGCAGTTGTTGCCTGTGCTACTGATTGAGTGTAAAGAGTTTGTTGTAAACGTCTTGTGGTGGTTTACCATTGAAGTATTGTTTTTAATACAGCTTCTGAACAAACAGAGTTCAGCTAATCTATATCAACTGATGTTCTCACATTAACCTTATGAAGCAATAAAGATGCACTGAATAATTTATACACAGATGTAGGTTGCACAGCTCTATGTGAGCCAAGTGTGATGAACATGGGAATAACTATAGCAAGGTCATTCAATGATGCTCAAAGGAATTCTAAAAAACCAATAGCATCTCTCTTAGGAGCTGGCATGGTTCCTCAGATAAAACACTGAAATAATAATGGGGGTGGGAGGGAAAAAAACATTTATGCAGAGATAGCGGTTTTCTAGAAGGTGGTTGTAAGTAGCTGAGCATACACTGAGCCATACATACACGAGGAGTTTCTTAGTCAAAGACCTAAGTATTTTCTGTCAAATTTAAATCAGCATTTTTTAAGGGTATTCCTCTTTGTAAATCTCATTTTAAAGTAACTTGCTACTAAAAAACTAAGAATTTGGATATGTTTAACATGGAATTACTGTAACTTTCAAAAAGTACTGGAAGAATTTATTTCCAGTTTTTCATGATAGTGGAGAGCATCAGGGTATCATGACATTGGCTTAGTGTCTGATAAGTGGAAAAAAAGATTATCCAATGTTCTTCATCACCCTATGAATTGAATAGATTTTTCTTTTCTTTGCAGATTCCCTTCTCAGAGGTGGTGAATATAAAATCTAGAATAAAAGAATGTTCCATTCCAAAACAATGTTATCTACAGAAAAAATACCTGAGTATTGAATTAAAAAAAATGTATAAAAGAAAGTTGATTCTGGATCTCAGGGATAATCAGTCAGGCCTAGCATTTTCGTATTGTGTCATGGTATTTAGAAAACTCCGTAGAGGCTTTTGCTTTGTTTTTCTTTTTCATTTGTAAAAACATGAATGCTGAAATTGTTAATTCTGTTTGACCTTTTTTTCCAATTGTTTCCAATTTTCAAAAAATTTAAAAAAATAATTAATAAAAAAGGGCTTAAGAGACTATCTGTTACAACTGAATCAAAGAAAGACAATTTCATCGAGCCTCTGGTCATCATGAATTCTTTCAAGTTAGATAATATCATCTACACATAAGGGCACATCCTTTGTGTCGCTTCAGTGAAATTATGCCAGAAGTTAATGAAGTCCACTCCATAAAAGACTAGCATCTCAAGCTGTACCGTATGCCTGTGTTTGTGCAACTGAATCAAGTTCTTCTTCTTCTTCTAAACTTTTAGAAGCATTTAGATCTTTCACCCTTAGGCAACAACTTTAGATGCTTAAATGTAAACATCTAGTCCAATTTTAAATGCTCTATCATACCCAGACCGGCCCTGAGTTGCCTCTACAGAAGCGTATAGGTCTTCTGTACTATATCGATCAGCTTTGGGATGTCCTAGTGTCTCCAGGAGTCAGATCTGACAATAGATGTCAATGCTCAGGCAGCTAAATCCACCTCCTAGGATTGAATTCTTCCTACATAAAGTTAGGTTTCTATATTGTTTATTGTCTATGTAAGTTCTTATATGTGAGCTGGGTTCACCCGTATAGCTCTCATTGCTGTTAGTGAACACCTGGAGCTAAACTCAGTTACTCAGGTGTACAGATATTGAAGTTGGCATACATCAACCTGCCAGGAGCTGGTTTAGCAGGAGTATTCTGTGGATCGAGTGCCATATCTGGAAGATGCCCCAGATACCTCAGGGAAACTTCAGCAGCACTAGATGGTTGCAATATAGGAAACTTGAATAGGTCTGCTAAATTGTGTTGTCTTTATATGGAACCTGACTCCCAGCCTTACATTTAGATGCCTGCATCTGGATCTGAATCCTACCCCTGTCCTGCAAACACTTACATTTATGAAAAATTAGTCCCACCTAAACACTTGGCAGTGAGTCCTACCTATAAATACCTTGTACTAGCCGGACCTAAGTGACATACCTTTAATTCAACATAAGCATCTGTCACAGAGCAGGAAGGTACATC
Organism: Anhinga rufa; assembly: GCA_013400875.1. NCBI lineage: Eukaryota > Metazoa > Chordata > Aves > Suliformes > Anhingidae > Anhinga > Anhinga rufa. Next base: position 14,363 of record VZTV01015711.1, read on the forward strand.
TAAATGCCATAGCTAATACTTAGAGTGTTGGATTAGATTTTTTTTTTCAAACAACTCCCTCATTGCTGACTGCTTTATAATATAATACACTACTCACAGTATCACGTACAGATGGCAGAGGTCAGGTTTTGTCAATTAATCCTTATCTTGACCGGTTGCTTAAATGCATACAAGTTTTAATGAGTAAGTTGCCATGTCAAGCCTAAACACATCCTCCTAAATTCATTTCACTCCCTTTTTTACTGGATCTGGAAAAATAACTTTTGTCTGAAGAATCTGTTTTTCAGCATTTTCAGAAGTGGCCTGAAGGAAGTCCTACTTTTTCTTTTTTCCTATTTATTCTACATTCAGATTAAGTCATTAGCTGTGGCTAATCCTACTGTAAAGATATAAAATTAGAGCAAAAACTGGGGTACTATTATGCTATTTTGTGCTATCTGTGCCATATTATTCAGCCATATGATGATGTAAAATATGGATTTTTTTCCCCTCTATTGCATTAACAGGTTCTTACATCTTTTATTTTCTTTTCTGATTTGTGCCAGCCAGTAAACAACTGCCATCCTCAAATAAGCTATTTAAAGTGCTTTTACCAGAAATATTCAAAGCTTGTTCATCTCAGCAAGAAACATGTACTACATATGGTTGAAAAAATATATATATATTTTTTTGACAACTGCTTGATAAAAATAGCCTTTTCTCTTAAATTGTTCAGGCAGATAATACTGTAAAGTTGCAGATTACAAAAGGCTAAGCATTTGGTCCTCCTTACAAAGCTTGCAATGATAAAAAACCAAATAAAATAGAAAGTATTTTTTTCCAAAATCATACAATCATTTCTTCATGGATATCCTATTAGAAAACTGTGACAATGCTTATTTTGACTGAACAGCATTCTCCAAAATCTTTGGCTCCATATTACCTTTCTGTGATATAGTTACTTTTAGGCTACTGTGTTTCTTTTTGTGGAGTGTATAATACCATGAGATCAGTTAAAAGTGTGCAACCTCCAGTGTCTCCTTTGCATATTCCCTGTGTGGAGTGGGGGAGGAGGATCCAAGACTCCTAAAAGAAATTTAACTGATTCAATAGAGTTATTTTGAGAGGTTCATATGGCAGGTGCCCTAGAATGAAGATAAAACAAGAACAAATATTTACATGCTGTTTGTTTTCCCAACATCCTTTTTTTTTTGTCCTTTTATTAAAACTACGCAACATATTGTCCATGTTTTAAGAAAGTTCTTACCACCGTAGCACTGGTCACAAGTTTCTAAGGCATAAATCTCTGATGCTGCATTGCCCTGAGAAGTGGAAAGGAATTACTGTACTGTACTGAGAAAATCTGCTCCCACACTGAACTCAAAGTAGGTGCACACAGAGGATGGAAGTCATCTCGCATAGCTTTAATTGTCTACTGTGTGGCACAGTACTTCTAGGGGGTGATCTACCTGTTCTAGCTTGATCTGTTACACCATACACACTGATTATATGGATTTTGCAGTCAGCCTGGGCTGACTGGTTTAGGTACACACTGAAACAGTGAAATCCCACTCATAGAGGAATCCATGGAGGTTTATTCAATCTAGAAAGGAGACAGAAATGCAGACAGTGAGTGTTGTGTTAGAGCAACTACATTGAAACACCACAAGCCAGAGGGGCCCAGATATTAGAATACAAAGAAGACAAATGGGAACTCTCACGTCTGGCTGGATGTAATCCATATTTTGTTCCTTGCATTAGGGCGCAGGCTTATGCTGTTACACCTTTGGAAGAGAGTATATATGCAGCAGTAGGTATGCATAGAGGTAACAGACCAAGTTAGAGCCTAACCATGTGGTCTTCTCCACATGAAAATATTTTTAAAGTCTTATGTCAGGATTAGACTAAGACTATGTATTCTACATTTATATAATGCCCTTATAAAAATCCTTTTTTTGTGAATCATTTTCATTCTTATGCATCAGCATTTCCTGAAGAGGAAAAAAATCCACTTGGAAAATTTCCAACCTGCTCTAATCAAATACTCGTCACTAGAACAAATTGAAAGATTTCTCAGCCCTTGAATCACAGCACTGCTCAGGCTCAAAAATAAACTCCAAACACCATTTAAAATCTAATGATAGCTATTAAAATTTAAATATACAGTCTCATCTAGTTAATAAGGTTCCTTTTACAGTCAATGGAGAAAAAAAGGTACTTCTAGGTACCTCTGGAAGGCAACTTTTTTCAGATATCCTAAACCACTATTCTAAGATGGGATGAATCACCCTTTGTGAGTATCTGTCTATCTTCACAGATGATTGAGGGTACCTAAGAGCCTAATTTAGACTAGTCACCTAAGTTTTGGGTAGCTAAAGGGAGCAACATATTTGTCTATAATTTCTTTTCTACCTCCTATCTTTACCAGGTCCTACTAGAGCCTCTACTAAATGTAACCACCAATGTAGGGTTAATCCTGAAATCCCCACTATAGGTGACAGTTGCATTACACACTATTTTACCAGAAAACATTATTTAATTACCTATATAAACAGACGGCTTATTTTTTGATTGTCTGCTAAAAATTCATGCAACACCCCCGCCTAAAATATCACCGTATCTACATTATCTACAATTTTTCCATTGCTGTTTCACTGCAGACTCTGTTAAAAAATCCTCCAGTTCAGACCTTCTGAAAGTTCCATCTTAAAATACAGTTCTCATTTACCAGTTTACATTAGGTAGCAATGACTGCCTATGAGTAGTTTTTAAGAAATTCCTATGCATATCTTGCTCCTAATTATGCATATATCAAGGACACAGACATGCAGTGTATATCAACAAACTGTGTATCAAAATAAGAAATGCAGAGCCCTTACAAAAATGATAGGTCATAGGTACCTATCTGTCCCCAAATTTCACAGAAGGGCAGGGGTTGGAAGGGCCCTCCGGAGCTCCCCCCGTCCAGCCCCTGCGTGAGCAGCACCCCCAGAGCAGGGGCACAGGACCACGTCCAGGCGGGGTGTGAATGGCTCCAGGGAAGGAGACTCCACAGCCTCTCTGGGCAGCCTGGGCCGCTGCTCTGGCACCCGCACAGCAAAGGGGTTTGTCCTCAGATTTCAGTGGAACTTCCCGTGTTCCAGCTTGTGCCCGTTGCCCCTCGTCCTGTCGTCGGGCACCGCTGAGAAGAGCCCAGTCCCACCCTCCTGACACCCACCCTTCAGATACTGATAAGCACTGAGGAGATCCCCCTCAGCCTTCTCTTCTCCAGGCTGAACAAGCCCAGGTCTCTCAGCCTTTCCTCACCAGGGAGATGCTCCATCCCCTGAGCATCCTTGTGGCTCTGCGCTGGCCTTGCTCCAGCAGCTCCCTGTCCTTCTGGCACTGGGGGCCCAGCACTGGACACAGCACCCCAGCTGCGGCCTCCCCAGGGCAGAGCAGAGGGGCAGGATGGCCTCCCTCGCCCTGCTGCCCACACTCCTGTTCATGCAGCCCAGGACACCGCTGCCCTTCTTGGCCCCGAGGGCCCAGCGCTGGCTCAGGGGCACTGGCTGCCCACCAGCACTGCCAGGGCCTTCTCAGCAGAGCCGCTTCCCAGCAGGGCAGCCCCAGCCTGTGCTGGTGCCGGGGGCTGTTCCTCCCCAGGGGCAGCACCTTGCCCTTGCTCCTGGTGGATCCCATGAGGTTCCCCTCGGCCCAGCTCTCCAGCCTGCCCAGGGCTCGCTGGATGGCAGCACAGCCTTCTGGTGTATCAGCCACTCCTCCCAGCTTGGTATCATCAGAGAACTTGCTGAGGCTACACTCCATCCCTTCATCCAGGTTGTTGATGAATGTATTGAACAGGATTTGACCCAGTACAGACCCCTGGGTTTCTTCTCATTATTTCTGTTTTCTCCTACTGAACTGGTTTTCTTCAGTTGGAAACTGTTTGATTTTCAAACAAAATACACCATGATTATTAAAATATGCCATGAGTAATACAGACACCTCTAAACTTTGAGACATACATTATAACATGTGTGGCAAAGAGATGAGTAGGACGTGACTTAATTTAACTGGTTATGCAGAACTGTAGATCTTTCTTGTATCCCCATTCAGGTAATCCATAACTTGTAGTGGAATGAAGACAGAATTCAGAGGAACGGAGATATGATTTATTTGCTATAATGTAGGGGTTGTTTTTTTTTTTCCAGGAGAAGTAGTTCCTCTCCATTCATGGTCAAGGAGTTGAGATCTAGGTTCTAATTACTAATTTAAACTCAAAGGAGATGCACAAAATGTGTTATGTGAGTCATATCCTATTGCTATTTTTTTTCACTGACTGTCTGTGTAAGAGGTAGTGTGAGTCCTACCCTCCTTAATCAGGGAGAAGACTGCATAGTCAAAGAGCAAAGATGAATGGACTTGTGGTTTAGCAGAGAGGAAATAAAACCAAACCAAAAGCTGATAATAGTCTTCATCTATGTGAAGGGTATGGAACTACTTACAAGGACTCTTGGGATGCTTTCCTTCAAAAGGTGGCAACGGAGCTGGACTCTTCCTGGCCTTGTTAAGGATATTAGCCTATCTTATAGGCTCCCAGTCTATCCTTCATCTCTCTTAAACATAAGTCATATTAACACTGACACTTCATAGAGCACCAACCACTCCAAACAGATAGAAGGGGCAGGCAGCTAATTCTTTCCACAGTTACCAGAACATGCCAGGTGTAGAGGAGGACTGAGTTTCTCTGAGTTAAGATTAATTTAAAAATTAGTCTCCAGCTTTTCTACCTAGAGAAGGGGACATTGCCTGAAATCATGTCCTGCCCTAATTCTTCTCTGACCTTCACTTTTAACTGATTGCAAAAACTTGTGTTCTTCTATGCTTCATAAGAATGGGTAAAAGAAAGATGTTTATAATGAGCTTTTAGCATGTTGCCTCCCACAGTCTCATTTGAGTTTATCAGTGCCTTATTTCTTGTCGGATGTGAGTCATTCCAGCAAGTCATTGAGCAAATCATTCCAGATTCCTCTTCAAATATCAAATAAAAGTTGTCTTGCCATCAGAATCTACCCCAAAGAGCATCCACTAAGAAACAAATTCTTATACAGACATGACAGCTCCAACTAGTTCAAGTATTTTTCACTTTACATCTATGGGAGTTGTGTTTTTATCCAAGTGTAAAGTGCTCCAAGGAAACCATGACCTTGTGAAGCTAAGCCTTATCAGGGGACTTCTTTAAATCTAGTGTCAGTATGACATTGATAGCTTCTCAAAAGAAACACGTTCATGGCTGATCATTGCCATTTGCCAGACAAATACACCCTTCAGCAGAATCCTGAGCCTTGCATGAAGCTGAAAAACATGTAGCACTGGAGGAATGAAACTGAATTTGTGCAGCTGTCAAAGATGATGGCATTTCTGAGTGATAGGTGATTGTCAGGTGGTTGGCAAGGCTTCTTTGGACAAATGCATCATCCCTTCAGATCACCTGGAGTTTTGAAGCTTGCAATGCCAGTTGTTGGCATTTTGGATGGTTGGAGAACTGGGGTCTTCCACATAAACAAATATTCTTTTACTCAATGCATTTTTCTTTTCCTGTCATTTAATACAGCCTCTTATCATAAGTCTTCTCCACGGTGAGTCTGGGTTTAGAGGCAGGGTTCAGAGCCTTCCATAGTGACTTAAGATCATCTGCACCCTTTCTTCCCTTTCTTCCTTAAGCTGCACTTGTACATCAACAGATACTTATATTGTATCATGTCAGGATTGTGAAGCTGGTAAGTCCAAGTTCCATGACAGCTGCATGGTACAACTCCTGAACTTACTACCCTCAGCCAGCCAGGGTCTTGGGTAATGATGCAGTGGGCATGATTCCTTCTCCCAACGAGATCTGTATCAGATATCTTCACACCATGTTGTTTTGGCAGGGAGGATATTTAGCACAGAGATTTTGGGTTCTTCAATTTTATAGTGTAGTCAACAGTGATGGACGGCCTCTCTAGAGCCTGATTCAAAGCAGGAGCTTATTTCAGATGTTTCAGTTTGCGGGGGGTGGGNTGGGGAGGGGGATGGATTCCTCTCTCTCTTGACTGTCAAAGATACCCAGGAAAATTGTCTGAAGTAAAGTTGTCCCTGGAGAATCTCTTCCTTTTCTTATGCTGACCAGCAAGGAATGAAGATCCTCCAGGAGTATGATGCTATTACCCTTCAGGTGCTCTTCCTAAAACTTGCCTCCCACTCTTTTGTCCTTCTAGCTTGTGGGGGTAGAATACTGAGGAAACTACATCAAGTCAACTGCTAGTGATGGCCTTCAGGTAATTAGCCATGACAGGAATTCTTGATCCAAACTCAAAAGTGATGTGGAGAGCCTCACCTCCCAGAACTTCTGCCAGCTCTTTTCTTTCTGGTTACAAGACTTGTTTTTTTTCTGATAGAGATTATTTTTGTCACTGATTTGGACATGGGAGTTTGGCTAACATTTCTAAGATCTTGCCTGTACATTGAGAAAGGGTGAGTGAGCAATCCTTGATACCCTGATTAATGGCTATGGATGATGTCTTTTCTAATATCTATCCAGGGTCTTTTGTTGTGGGGTAGTCTTCATGTTTAGGTGTGTAGGTATATCATGGATGAAAGAAAGGTATAGAGATCCCTAAGCTGAAGGAAAGCAAGGTAGCACCAGAACCATATATATGATAGCTCTGCCACCACAGCACGGCATCCAAGCTAATTAGCTCCACAGAGAAACAGGGTTAATTAGCCCAGACACAACATTACATTAGTTAAGTTTTATAGTTTGGGCAGCTGAGCTAATAACTCTGAATATCAATGTGAAAAGACACTCAGTATGGATAACTCCTTCTGCTGCACTCCATGAATACAGTACATATGCACAAGGCCATCCCCTTACTTATTAAATCAATGGATAATTTGCATAACTTATTTCAGAGCAGACCCAACAGTCTAGCTAGTCAGGATGCCAAATAAAACAAAGTGGGTTGGTAGTATTAATTAATGGGTGTTCTGAATTAACTGAAAGAATTTTGTAGCTGATTATAGCATAAAATGATAATGGAAAGAACCAGCAATCGACACCATAAAGTTTTATACATTAATAACTTTTTAAAGTACTAAAAGGAAAGGAAATAAATCATGAAACATGTTTATCCCTTTATGTCCAATATCTAAGTACCTATAGAAGACATAATTTCTGATTCTGGCACCCTTACAATTTGGTAAAGAATGGAAAAACAGAAGACATTAAGAGGAAGTTAAAGCTAGACAAATCAAACCAGAAACAGAAAGTAGAACACATTGTAAAGCAGGGTTACAGGGATCGTTAGTAAAACCTTCATTGAGAGCATCTTTGAATCAAGATCAGTTTGAGTCAAAGTACTGGATGGGAAAAACAAGTCGCTGGACGGAATTTTGTGCTGTTACAGAGATTGGCCTGGAGGAGCAGCCTGTCTCCTTTTGGCTCACAAAGTAGAGGGAGTGGTGGCAGCTGGGTGGAATCAAGAGTCTGACATGAGCTGAAGCAGACAGTTCTTGGGTGTCTAGAGAAGACAAGCTCCTATTTTGCACTGAATTAATGGAAGAAATTTTCTCTCCTGTTCTTACAAGAGTTGTTACTTTCAGTTTGGTAAGGCTGTGCACCTGAGCCAGGCAGAGAAAATTTGACTTAAAATGTACCAGTTGAAGGTTCAAATTAATGACCCAATTAAAATTATTATATCATCAACTGAGCAATGGTTACTGGTGAGATGCCCTCTGTCAGCTGCATGGCACATGTAACGAACTGTATCATAACTTAAGGACACTGAAATAATTTTAAGCTAAGTTCCTTTACGTAGCACTTATGAAAAGGCCAAACATCCATATAAGAGTTCAGTTACCATGCATTAATGTTTCCTCCTACAGGCTTATGTTGTGCATATGAGCCATTACAGCTTAGTTGACTTGCCAAATTGTGATAATTAGAACCTGAAACTGAATCTTTAAGAGAAAGAGAAAATAATTCATTTGCTCTTTAACAGTTTGTTTTATAATGGAGGCATCTGTATTGAATATTGTTCTCTGCTTCATAGCTGCACTGAGCAGCACAGGGGAATTTTGCCTTTTCCTATAAGGTACAGGTGCATAAGAGAATAACTGACATGCACTCAGTCACATATCTTTACTTGAAACACCATGCTCTGCTTTACACCTCTATCGGTCCCAAGTATGTTCCTCTTTTGAATGAATCATGTTAAAAACAAACTGAAACACTGTAAAAAGGAAATGAGTTCATAATTTAGTTCATCATAATGATAATTTTCTTTGATGTACATCTATCTCTACAAAGGCTAGACACAGTGCCAGCCCTAATGTAAAGTTTAACAGTAATGCAGGGTGGGGGAAATATAAAAATATAATGGGTCAAAACCCCCACAGGAGAAAATTAATCCAATGACACTGATTTCAGTGGAGGAATGCCAGTTCCTACGAGCTGAGGATCTACTGCTTTTCACAGGGCTAATTTTGATGATTAATAAAATACCAGATTGGTATTTATTGTTGTTTGAAGTGATCGGTGCCTGACATCCCCACATTGGTATTTAATTCCAGTATCAACAAGATTATCACTTAATTTGGATGAGTGTGTGTGCATAAAAATGATGCCTCGCAGAGCCTATTTACGATAATCCTATCAGCTGGCAGCCAAGAATTGACTGAGCTATTTGTCACCCACTATGAAGCTGGATTTACTAAGGAACTGAAATCTCTCTCACTTTCTCTGCCTGCCTTTATGGGGACGTGCTGCATTATTACAGCCAGCTCTTTTATCCTCCACTGGAATTAAACAGCACCTCAGGAAAGATAATTAACTGCACACAATGAACAGGGTTAGGGAAGGATGAAGGAAGGTTTGTAGGAAAGGACAGACAATGTGTCATCTTTCCTGTCAGGTGCACAGAATATACAGCCTGGTGTTGTTTCAACCTACCTTCACTGCTTAAAGCAGAAAAGCTTGTTGGGGCAGCAGGGCATGGAAAAAGATCTGGTTTATATGACGGTATAGAAGGTGTTGCTGCAGTTTTACCGAATTATCTTTAGATACTGAAGGAATATTCTCAGGACTTGTTGAGTCCTCCAGCTCAGCTCAGTAGCTGGTATAGTGATGTGTTTTGGATTTAATATAAGAATAATGTTAATAACACAGTGTTGTTTTAGTTGTTGCTAAGT
>VZTV01015713.1:0-29639 GCA_013400875.1 Anhinga rufa
AGTAATAGTAATAGTAATAGTATTATCTTTCTGTTAAAGGGGAAGAACCCATGGCCAGGAAGAGCATACACAAACACCCTGCCCTTGAATGAGTGACTAAGATGAAGGGTCTGGGGCCACTAGCAAGGGCTTTGCTGTCGTGGGGTGACTTCCGACCACTGACCATCTGCGGCCACAAAGGCTCGGGCTGTGCCCTGTGTTTTGAGGCAGTCTGTCCAGAGGAGAAAAGAATGTGTGATAGCTATCTGTGTCCTTGGGGAATCCTGCCCTCATCCTTGGGTTGAAATCCATCTCCAGTGAGTCAAATCTGGATGGGGATATCCCATCCTTCCTTCCTCTGGCTTACTGCCTGGAAAAATCCCAGAGCCCGGCTCCCTCTCAGCGGTGTGGGGCTGCAGGGGCTGGAAACTCCCCTGGGTGGAAACTGTGTCACAGGGTAGCACACTCTGGGGCTGCCGGCGGGTTTTGTGTCCGGCTGTTGGCCAGGGCCAAAGGAGAACTCTGTGTCATCTCACCAGGAATGGAGATGAGCTGGGAATGGAGGAGCTGCACTGGGGAGTTCAGTTGTGACTGCATGGGTTCTGCTCACCCTGTGAGCCCTCGCTGGTGGCTGGGAACGCTGATGACCACACAGTTTCACAGGTTGCCTTGGAGTGTTATGTTTGCTGGAAAAAATTAAACTGGAGTTGACTTTTCTGCTTGAGCTAGGTTATGCTGCTCTTTGAACCACCTTTCAGTTTTTTGGGAACATAGCAGCAGTGGTTAGTGCTGTGAGGTTGAGCATTACTTGACTTTAGGCAAGAGAGGGCCTTCCAGATAATTCATAGAGACTTGCAGTGGAAAATTTAATTTTTCCTGCTGACACAATGACTTTTCAAATCAAGAGCCGTTTTGCACATATAATGCAATATACATTTAAACTGTAATTTTTTATTTATTTTTTTTTATTTTCAGGGTCGGGGGAGGATTACCGACATACACAAAAAAATATGAATTAGTAGCTGATAATATTGAAAGCTCTGGAATATCTTTCAGCACAATACATTGGAGACAAATGCCAAAAATGAGAAAATTGGTAGTTACACAAAGCATTCAGTTAAGTACAACATGACAAGATCTAAAAGTGGGTCTGCTTTGTTACCACCACTTAACTTATTGTGTCAGGGCCATTTTGATCTACAGCTTGGGCTTGAAATGGGATACACAATGAATTTAAAATATGAGCCCTACAGCTGAAGCTGAAGAGCTGCTTTAACATATTCCTCTTCACTGTGAGGTGGGCCCACACTCAGCAACTGATTACACAGATACTAAATATCATTTCAATATTGGATGTTCTTTAATATTCTGTATTTTTTGTGGCCTGAGTGTTGCCTCAAACTGTCCTGGTACATGTGCAATGAAAGGTCCTTACAAACAAATGCACCAAAATCAGGGCTGCTCATTGTCAGAAATTTCTGCTTGCTGCTGATGCTAGACCACATCTGCAGGTGCTAGCACAGACGAGATGTCCAGATGCACAAAAAAGGCCAGGAAGACACAGGTAGTTTAAAGTTTATATGGACATATGGACAAGCGTAGGCATGTTGCTCCTTCTATTCAGGACTGTGTGTTGCCCATCACCTGGGGAGTGCCATCTTGGTTATCTGAAAGAACCCTCGATATCCTAAAGAGTCACAGAATCACAGAATGGNTAGAGTCCAAATTGTTTCAAGTTACTCTCATCAAAGATGGAAAATGAACGTTCATAGGAAATCTCTAAAGCCTGCTCTCTGGAGAACATACTTCAATTTACTCTTCATCTAAAACTGCCTACTGAAATGAAAGACATGGAGAGTTCACAGAGTTCCTGTGGCAGGACTTCTCATGTGGCTTTTGTTAAACTGAGAGTTTGGGGCAGTTTTGACCCAAGAAGTGTTTGTAAAATTAACTCCTTAACCAGTTTCACTCATCTAGATGCGTTTAAGGGAACCCTGTTGCTTGACTGTAATCTGCAGGGCTCCAATTCCTTTGGTAGAATGAGAGCAGCAGATTAGCAGAGTGAGAGTAAAACCACCCAGGAGGGTGGAAGTGCACAGTTAGAGGATGAGGCTACATTTGCATAAAATGAATGGAAACCTCTGGTCCAGGCCATCCATGATCATACCACATTTGGTATTTGACCTGGCCTTTCAGTTGGAGAAAGCTTGAAGCACCTACATGGCTTGAGACACCAAGAAACTATATTATGTAGTGTGGGTAACACATGCAGGATTATAGCCCAGGAGCTATTCTGTGCAAGGGACGGTGGATTTGACAAGTCAACTGAAAAGAGATTTAGAGATCCTGGACAGATACAGTCATGCACAAATAGAAGTTCATGAGGACATTGCTTCATGGTTATGTAATGGAATTGGTAGCTGTCTATAATTGTCCAGCTGGACTACTTAAATGAACTGAACTACTAATTGAACCTGTCTCATATTATAAACTTTTTTCATCTGGCCTTTTTTTCAGTGGTGCCTGTAATGTCATCATGGCTAATTTTAGCTGCCATTTTCCTCTTGAAGCTATTTACCGACACGGTGCCCTCAGCCTGTTGTAGTACAGGAAGTTGGGGCTGCAGGACATCTCTCCAGGCTGAATGCTTTCCTGTCAATGACATCAAATTATAAGTAGCCGCACTAATCTGCCTATCATCAGAAATAGCCAACGAAAAATGCACAAATGTAAACATAAAAGGATACTCTCATAATTTACATATTTGTCATAGTTCACCATAAATCAGCCTAAATACTGGTGGGCTTATTCTTTTTGACACAATCCGGAGGCTAGCTTTGCTTGTTGACATCTTATCTTCTCACAAGATACTGTATATTAGTAAAGTTAATTGACTAATCATTTTCATCACTGGGAGTTTAAGTAAATAATTCCATCTATTTCTACCTAGGCCTCTGTTTACGGTCCAAGGGTGCCAAGCATTCAGACTAAATGAAAATATACCCTCTGGTAACCATGCATGGCATCCCCCATAACAAGCTGCAGAAACTCTCCAAAGCATTGCTGTAATGTTGTGGGGAATCCTGAGAATCTTAGGCTTAACTCACCATGCCGGCCAGCCTCCTGCAGGGCTGGCCAGGCGGAGGCTGGGGCGGTGGGGGGATGCATCTGGGCAGACCCGTGTTAGAGCACCGGCATCTGTCATTTTTAGGGAAAGGGGGCAGGTCTGCAAGTAATGAATTAGCGGTGGCTGGGAATGTGTATGAGACGATGTGGTAACACACGCTTCAGATAGATGAGAGGAGCTGGAGGGTTATCTAATAGCTGTGGTTTCCATCTTTTGGCTGTCTCTGTATAATCAGCCATAAATATTTTGTTCCTGTGACCAGTTTTTTCCTAATAGTGGGGAAGGGAAATTTGCTGCTTCTTCTTCCTTCCATATCTTTACCACCTAGTGAATTAAAGAGAAATTGGCTGTGAATTAGACTTTGGCTGTACTTGTGGTTTCAATGACAAGACTTCAGTCAGGGTAAGAGTTCGTAGTCCTGAACTTTTGCTTTAATTTGTGGTGAAGATTTTCTAAGTGATGTAGGGTCAAATTATCAAGTTGCTAGCTCCCTGTTTGTCCCACAGGAATACAGGACCAGATTTTTTGCAGCTGTATCTCAGAATTAGTTAGGGATTGTTTGATATCTCCAGACTGCCTGTACAGTGTGCTGTGTTCTGTTTCTTTCTTTGTGCAAAATCTTACTTTGTCTAGAAAAGTGTCTTGGGTTTTCTTTGGGCACTGTGTGTCTAAAAGATACAGCCTGGACACTGTCACCAATTCCTACCATGCTCACCTATTTGTATGACTTGCTCCAGAAACTTTTCCCTTCACGCCTTCTCTTCCCGTTTAGAGGAGAGTGGGGTCCTGTGCTGGCTGATGTATTTCCCTGCTTACTTTGGTCCTGGTTCTGCTGTTAAGGGTATCAATTAGTGCTGGGGATTTTTGCCATGCCCAAACACCTGGTTTGAGACTACCAACTCATTTTCCCTGCTGGGCTGCAGCCATGAGAGGCAGCAACTGCTGACTGCGGCTGCTGAGGCTGGCCTCCCTGCCACTGAGGATTTACAGGTGAAAGACTTGTAGTGAAATGCTGAGACAAGAACAGTTCATTCCCTGCCAGACCATGCCAGCCTGGCTGCCGTCAATAGCTTTGGCCTACTCTCCTGTGTTAACCAAACTAAACTCTACCTTTTCTGCTCATTAGGTCACAAGAAGTGACAGCAGCTAATTTCTTCTGCACAAAACAGACTTTAAAGAACAGCTTTTTTAGATTTAAAAAGCTGACTTGTAATTGAGAAAACAGCCTAACCATATGCTCAAGTATCTCTATATTCATCTGCATTTAAGGAAGAGCTTTCTTGAATCTGTAGGGACCTAAACACTTAGTTAAATGCTTCTAGAAATGAAGATTTTAGTACACAGAGACAGGGAACTTACAACTTTGTGCTCTGAATGCTTAAAATGTATTTCACCAAATAAAAAGGCCACTTATACTTTAATTTAAAGAAATAATAAGCAGTTCCAATGTATGTTATCTCACATCTATAGCATGGTCCTGTTTCCAAAAAGCTCTCATATTAATTCCCCAAATGAAGTTCTGTTGACATATTTTTGTATTTAGCTTACGGATGTCTTAGTTCATGAGATCTTTACTACTTTTATTCTCATTTTAGCACGCAAAAAATCTTTTATGTGGCTATATCAAAACACAGTCTTGTATGCAAGTCATATTTGCTTCAGACCAAGTTGTCCTCTGAGGAGCAGGGTTGTGTAAAAAAAGGTGTGGGGGAGGGAGCTATATGTAACATTTAATGGGAAGTCCATTCAAACCCTCTAGCAACTGGAACTAATGGGGACAGACAGGGTTGTGAAATGTGAGCCTACAAGATTTCCACTGAGAGATATCCATTCCACTTTGTCCTCCCAGGCCTTACTTCCCAGAGACTTTGGGTTCTTTAAACCAGTTCAGATAGTTACAAATAAAAGCAGTACCACAGTGATTTCTTTCTAAAGGTATTTCTTGAAATCCAAGAAACCTTTCCAAACAGTGTTTCTAGCAGCACTTTAAGCTGTTGGCTTTCTGAGGTAGCATATTGCTTCTTTTTTCTACCCAATGCTGTGAATGTGTCTGACTGTGATCTGACTCCCACAGAAAACAAAACAACTTTTTTTTTTTCCATTTCTTAATAAAATTAGCTTTAATATTAGAAGCTTGTTGCATTAGAATTGGTAACAGTTTACCCTTACACAACCCTTAGGGATATAGCAGGTGTTAACAGAGTAACAGCATCTTGGGCAGAGCTTTTTGTGGAAGGACAGCACAGCTTATTGTAGCTGATGAATGAGGGGATATTTTAATGAAGGAAAATGTCTGCAGATGAGCATATACTGCAGGTTTCTGAGTCTAATTGTGAACTGTTTATGTAGTGGACACTGAACACTGCAACATCTGAAGACTTTGAACATCTGAACATCTATGAACATCTGAACTATGGACATCCAAATGCTTTATGTACTGGGGGAATTAAGTAGGGACATTTCTGTATGTTCTTTCTGGTCACAATTCAAATTTTGAGTCTGGTATAATCAACCACTTTAATACCTGAAAATATGCTTTCTTGCTTTGCTAGTGACAGAGTAACTTTGCGTCAAGCTCTGTATGAACACCCACTGCAACAGTGCCAGCTTAATTTGGGTTACTGAGTACCCTGCAGTTCCGGATATAGAGTGCCCTAAATCTGCTGAATGGGAAAACTTCTACAAAGTAGCCTCAGAAAGCAGACAGGACAAAGGAATTGCCCTGTGGCAAAAAAAAAAAAAAANTCTTTTTACTTCAGAGTCAAAAGGGAAAGCAGGAGTGGTGGAAAAAGATGGTCCATTGATGCAACCATGAAGAACTGCAGACGTTGTTGAGTGAAGACTAGGAGAAGTGCCGCCTTCTGGGATGCCATGAGGATTTAGTCAGTTGGATCCTGTGCTTGCCTCTGGGTAATGAGGCATTCCAGGCCAACTGCTTTGCATGGATCAGATTTATTATTTTCTTGGCCACCCAGCTGGCTGGAAGACGGCTGGCACGATAATGAGAAAGTCTTCTGGACCTAGTTTGGTGTACAGCACCTTTGATATTTATATTGTGTCATTCTCCTAATAATATCTGAGCTGGAAATATCCCTGATTGCAAAGATTAGGGAAAAAAGAAAGAGTAGGGAGAAAATATGGTAGGCCAGCAAAGGAATTTTCATGATGAGGAGTATTTCCATAAGATCGTTCCCTAGTTGCTAAGCTGCTTCAGTGACTGCCAGAGCAAGCAGGCAACTGGGTGTACTGGGAAGTCTTAAGTGCAAACAGTGCAGGCTGTGCTGGGGAAGCTGGAGGCATTTATAGCTGTGGTGCCAAGGAGAACACCTGTAACCTGCACTGGGGTCAAAACCAGTGTTATTGCTTCAATGATTGCACTTATAGCAAGGAAAGATATTTAAGAACAAGAAAGGAGATTTCCTTGAAATCGAAAATAGTACTGTTCTCATCTCTCCAGTAATATGCTCAGCCAATTAGACATGGAAGAGAAGAATAAGCATGGACTACTGTATGTTTTTACTTTTGTACAAAAAGCTTTAATCAACATACCCACAGTATACTAACATTATACCAGCATATATTAGAAAACGGCATACAGCCGTAAAATAATTCAGATACTCTTCTGCCTGATGTAACCTTTAAATTACACTAGTGTTTCCACCAAACAAGATCTTACCTCTGTGAGCATCTTTCCTTGCTTGAAAATACAGTGCCCTTCCAAAATTAAAGCTCCTGCTCTTTCAGTAGTGAATGTATATTATTTCTAAAAATACAAAGAGGTGGAATCCCTCCTTTCACGCAAAATTTAGTGCAATCTTAACGAGGGTGTCAGGATCATAATGAAGGCTTTCACGTGACTGTAACAATGCATGTACTGCATAGAATTAATTATCTAGAAGTGAAATGTGTGGGTGATGTCAGCCTGGAAATATCTAATCAAGATGTCTGCTGGTAGGTTACCTTCAAACGTGTGACCTACTTAACCTGTAACATAATGAGGATAACTGTAAAGCTTCAAGTAGCTTCCCAGCAACTCTGGCTATTGTTTGGAGATTATTTATGTTTAGCTAGTCTGGTACAAAACTGCACCATGTGATGCTCTCACCTGCCTGGATGGTTTACTGTTGACTCATAACTGTGATCAGCTTTAGCAAAACTGAGCTATTATTTGTATGCTTTTTTAGTGAATTTGCCCAGAACTCATTTTTGGCTGCTTATGAAAGCAGTCCAAACCAAATGTCACACCCCTGCTACCTCTCTCCCTGAACATGTGATAAAGAAGGCCTCACTGAGATACTGGAAGCACCAAGTTCAGTCCTGCTCTGCTTAACAATTCAACAGGTACATTATGGAGCTGTGCCTGGAGGCTGTGTGCCCACTGTCCCAAGAGATACCTGTGGGTGGTTTTCCTGGCTATGGATCAGTATTGTGAGAACTAGTTAACTGACCCCTCCCTTGTATGTTTTCACTAATACGATCTTGTAAAATTCTCCCTATTTACAAAATTTTAACTAGTTAGATTCACCTTTTGCTAAGAAATTTAGCAGCACAAGTCTAGAGAAAGTCAACACTTGCCCTTCCACTTTACTTAAGGATATAGGGTCTATTAGGTGCACATACAGGGAAAACCTACACATCCAGCAGTAAGCCAAATATTACAACTTAATAGCCATTCATATTGCTTTTATCCAATGTTTGAAAGGGAAATACCAGACCAGGTGATATAATTAACAGGTGGAAGTCATTTACGTTCAGTAAAAGATTGCCATGGAGCCTTGGACTGTTAGGTATTATGTACAAGATTTGATCCTCCTGTGCCTAGACTGTCATCACCACAAAATGTGTCGGTAACTTAGAGAGAGAGAGGACACTTTACCTTTAATATTGTCTGTATGTCTTGTTTAATTCTGTTTCTTGCCACAGGGTCAAAACCACTTAACAGGAGTTGTTTCAGATAAGAAATCAAAGCCCAACTTAGTTTCCATTTTCTGAACATAACATACACAGAGAAAGCGACTACAACAATGGGCAAAGATCATAAAAAAAAAAGTATTTCTGGGACAGATACTGTGCAAAGTACCTACTGACTGGGCTAAATTGGCAAATTACAGGTATCTCAGAATTTATATGGTCACCACCTTGTAGATTCCTAAGGTTGCTTTGTGGCAGCCTATAATAGTTCTCTGACATGCCTGGGAATGACATTTTTCCAGGGTCAATTTTTTCCTAGTTACCTATCCAGAAATCACAGTCATTCAGCTGGTCAATATAATTCTCAGTTATGTTGTAACGAAGAAAACACCAAAGAGAGTTGCACCAACTTAGAGCAACCGTGTGGGTATCGTGGCTTTCTCAAGCCTAGTCTGTAGTACACTGATTAAGAAGGGGTCTATTGTATTGGAAAGGTGTTTACAGTCAAAATGAATGAAATAGGGTATGGATAATTAGAATGGCCATATTACTGGAAAAGAAACAGGGAGCAAGCTCCTAATTCCATTTGAAGCTAATTAGGTGGCCTGTCACTTTGATAAGATGTTTGGGCTCACAGAATTTGCTTTGTTGAGGGTATTTCTTCTTTAATTGGCCTGTCAATTACAATTTGCCATGAAATGCTGCAAACTGCCTATAGCCTGTTTTCAATCTGCCTTACAAAATGGGTCCCAGAAACAGGGTTTTCTTTTCTTTAAAAAAAAAAAAAGAAAAGCATTAAAAGGCATTCTGGTTGTTATTCTCCTGGTTTGTTTTAACTGTTCTTGCCATTCACTTTGACGCCTTCACACCTGAGCTACTGAAGTCTTCCACAACTGCAAAGGTAGGAGTTGTGCTCATAATGCAAGTTGCAATGGAAAAATTAAATGTAAATTGAACAGGGTACGTGGGACATGGTGTTGCTCTCTCCTGGGCTGATAGGCTGAGAATGCTAAAATTGAATGAGTGAAGCAGCAGAATAGGTGCCTTACTGGAACAAGACATTTTTGACATCATTAAGGGTTAGCTGAGAAACTGAAAATTAGCAAGTACTTTTTAGAGGGAGCATGGAAATAATCAAGCATGAAATAGCAATCTATTGACCTCTGGTAACTTGATGTCTTAATTTAGGCAACTGCTTTAAAAGCTTGACAAACAACTTAATGCCAGTGATACTGAACTTTTTATGGTAGTCCGCTAGTTACTTAGATGAGGAACAGTCACCATGTGACAAAACATTAACAGCTGACTCAAAGGCACACTTGGTCAGAGCAAAAGCAAGTGTTTTCCATGTTGGTATCATTTGTTTCTGTTTTCCTGGCTGAGAAAAGGAGTTCTGCTAAATGCTAAATGCTGTATACTCTCACTGAGGAGCAATTTTCCCCTAGGAAGCAAAAACTGAGAAGAATTTGCCATGAATGTACACTGTTGACAAAACCAGTAGTGCTAACCAGTACATGAATTTAGTTCTCCCGTTCCTGGGCATGAAGTGAATGTATTCTCACAGAGATGCAATAGCCAATATCTAGTGCCTGTTCTTGTTCTTTCCCTTTGTGCCATTCAGGTGGTAAGGAAGAGTTATTTTTAAAGAGATTTCTACAGGGAAATGATCCTTTCTCTCTCCAGTGACAGACCAAGCTGGAGAGGGCAGGAGCATCAGTAAGTGCTCTTCAATTGTGTGTGGAATCAAATGCGTGCCATAAATCCAGGAATAGGTGTGTTATGGATGTGGATGTCAAAACCTAAGTCACTACTGATCTCTAGTAACTCTTGTAACTATTGAAACTATTCAAGGTTTCTGGCTAAGCCAAATCCCTCTTACGAACTGCAGCAAAATGTTCTGATCTTAGGAGGTGTGAAGCACGTTTTGCAAAACATTTGTTTGAAAGCACTCAGGCCCATCTCAGATCTGAATGGAGAACAAACTGTTTTAAGATTTTTTCAAAGTTTGGATTAGGTAGAGAAATAGTAATTTCCTCTCTGGATTTCTTCTCCTTTTTTCCTAAGATCAGGTTCTATTAACACATATTCAGGAACTTTCCTCTGCAAAAAAAAATCTATGTAAGTTTGTGGCCTTTGCTTCACTTTCAGACTAGAACAGTTCAGCTGGAAGAGACCTACGATGATCATCTAGTCCAACAGCCATTTTAGGATTTTGCTGTGACTCAGATTCGAAGCGAGGTGGCTGTAGCCACTCCACAATCACTGCCGCCCAGCGTCTGGTGCCATTGCCGTGCACAGATGTTGAAAGCTTGCTTCTCATTCTGATGCTATGTCTAGTGGTGTGACTTAAAATTTGGTTTGGGTAGGAGAATTAAAAAAGCTAAATAAAATGATGACTTAAAATGCTACACGTTAGTCAACCCCTTGAATAGCTGTTTACACTCCTACTTTTACTATAAATTGGTACCTCATGGCTTCTTTGTATAAGACAGTGAGCTAGTCTAGCGGGATGACCTAGTTATTTTTAAAGCTCGCTTATGTCAATGCTCTCTGTCCTGTGACCATGTTGGCCACCATTATTTCGGGGTGAGGTCAGTCTTTTTCTTTGCTCGGGCCGCTTGCCAGTTTCTCAACACCTGCCTTGAAAGTGACAGCTCTATGGGTGTCCTCATAAATTACAAATCATGTGCCTCTGCCCTGATGCCTTGGGACAGGCACAAAGTTAGAAACTGTCCTGTAACCCAAGCCCTGGGGCTGCTGCATAGGACAGCTGAGCAGCAGGCAGCGAGCCGCAGCAGCGGGGGGCTGGCTACGCCGCAGACCCCGACCAGCGCCCAGGCTGGCGTGGTGGAAACTCTGCGTGCGCCGGTGCCAACGGGCATGTGGCTGTGCCTGGTGAGAGCCAGGGCTGGCCCCCAGGTAGGGGTCTTCCCCCATGGGGAAAGGTAGAGAAACCAAGTGGCTAGCAAGGGGGTGCTGTGGGTTTTGTGCAGCACCTCTGCCTTCACGTGCCCGCCCGGGATGAACCGAACTGTCAGGGACAGGACACACGGCGGGGAGCAGGGCTCTCCACACTGAATGGGCAATCCTGGGCGCAGTTGTCACTACCCTTTGCCACCTCCCAGCTCCTCAGTTACAGCTCTGGTGTATAAATGTCCACAGCACTAATTCAGTATTGTGTTTTCCTCCTTCCAGTGTGCACCCCAGACACTCAGCCAGCATACACATGTTCCACAGCCTGCCGCAGTCCTAAGGATTGAATTCAGCAGAACACTTGGGCTCTCCCCTTCCCCCCAAACCTCGTAACCCTGCTCTCACCACCCCCAGCATGCAGGTTACATGCACCTGCAGGGAAACTGTTAGACAAGTCACACAAGCTGCAATACAAGCTGCAACATCCCGCTGCCCTAATCTGTCTGCTCCTTCCCCAGATGTGTGTTGTCCCCCTCTGTCCCAGGATCCATGCCCAGTAGTGACCAAGGTCTGGGGAGCAGCACCAGCTGTATCATAGTGCCACGGTCCTTTCTCAGCTCCATAACTGCAGGTGCCAGACACAATTGCTAATATGATCCCTGATGGACTGGTACGCTGTGAGCTCCTGGCATGTGAGCTCCCAGCATGGAAAGGCAATACAAGCACTGAACAGAGAAGAGGCTGGCTGGGCATCCTTTTCAATCGACATGGTGCCTC
Source organism: Anhinga rufa (assembly GCA_013400875.1). NCBI lineage: Eukaryota > Metazoa > Chordata > Aves > Suliformes > Anhingidae > Anhinga > Anhinga rufa. The sequence continues at coordinate 11,708 of VZTV01015713.1, forward strand.
CAGGGGTACAAACAAAATCTGTTGCCCTGTTGGTGTGGGATCCTTAGCTGGATGACTAGACTGCAGCAAAGTAGAACCCTGTTGTGTTTTTCTTTTAAATGATCCATGAGATGTATTTTAACAGAGACTGCTTTCTCTCATTCTTCTACCTACTAGGCATCTTTTATGTTCCTTTTGATGACTGGGTAGGATATACGGTTGATACTCTTGTCCATTCATCACTAAGAGAAGGTTGCAGAGGGGATGCTGATCAGAGATGCCTGTAAGCATGCACCATCTTTCTTTCTTTTGATTTTAGATTCTTGTGAAAATGGATTGTACTTCCTTACAGCTGTGCTTCTGAATATTATGAATATTGTTTCTTGAGGGAATATTGAGCTGGGAATGATGAGTGGGCTGCAAAGCAAATTTATTTTCTTAGTAAAATAATGAGGTTACATGTCTCTTTTTGGGGGGCCACAGGTTAGGCCTCAAGTTGGCAGATTGGAAGTGGATTAGTGAGACTCCAAAGATAATTTACTCTAGGTTTTGTAACATCGTCTGCTCCAATTCCTACATGTGATATATCTTCCCACGCACACTGTATGGTATGGGGTTTTCACCCTGCATCTGGTATGGATATCTTTCCTTCTAGAGGGTGGTATCTTCTCCTTAGGAAAAAAAAAGCCTGTGGCCTCCAGGCAACTCAAGGTAAACCTTGTAGGGATTTGCCAATCCAATTTTTTTCTCTGCAGTTCCCAACCACACTGCCATCACAGTAATGAGAAAGTGTCTTGGCATAAAAAGATGCTATAGTAAAGGAGCTATTAATCAGAACAACAAGAGGTAGTTCCTTGGAGCAGTCATCGCGCAGCATTTCTGTGATACAGACTGAACACTTTAGTGATAAGGTCCCAGTCCCATTCAGTACTTCCCATAGTTTATCTCAAAATAAATGCATAAGCATCTATTGGAGTTGGAGAGCTACTGGTAGTGCTGCACTGTGTACTTTGGCAAGTCTTTTGGTATGCATGTTCCTTGAGCTCTTTTCAGCTATTCTTCAAGTTCTCTTCCTCCTCCTCTCTCAGTCCTGTTAGCAACTGACAGCATTGTGGACTTGAAGTCCATTTTTCCAGCTGGCAGCAGCAACAGCAATAAGAGTACAGCCAATCGTGGTTTGAGGTCTTCTGCCTTAGAAAGATCTATCAGCCTACCCCTGCATATGGTGACATTTTATAGGCAGGTGACATTATAGGCAGACAAAACTGTAGTTTCATAATGTGCAGTTTCCATGATACAGGACTTAACATACACACATAAACCCTTAAAAGGCTTTAGGTGGCTATATCAACAGGTGCAGGAAGATACCTGAATTTGGAAGAAAATACATACAAGTGTTTTTCTGCTGAAAACAGGGGAAAATGAATTTGTTCCTTCAATAAGCATTTGAAATTTGAACCTGATCATAACAAAGCATGCACAGTCCTGTTTTGGTAGGGAGAAAAAAAAGAAAAAAATATGAGAAGATGAAGCTTACCCTAAAGGCTGAACATCCAATTTGTTCAGTCCAGTTTCAGCTGTCTTCTCTTTTTCTTACTCTTTCAGGGAAAAGCTATATGGGGTTTGTCACCTCTCTGGTCTGAATTTTCTTTGCATGTGAGGGAATTCCATGAAGTAACTCTAGCGGTGGCAAGGGAGGAGATCCTTGGTAGGGTATGATAATAAGAGGACTATATATGCACACAAGTTGGCTGTACACAGATTTGAAAGGCCAGGTCCTGGGATTTTATGTTGAACTTTAGGCCGTTTATCTTATCTGGCCTTCAGTGATGCAAAAGCCCATGTCCAGCTATGTCTTTCAAGAAAAGAACAACATACTATCACTATTATTTACGGTAAAACAAACCAAAAAAACGGAGGCAGTCATAGCTCAGGGTCCTTGAAGTGACCCATGTCAGTAATAGAAATGAAGTGGGAGGAGCACCTCTGGGGAAGGCTGCTCCACTGCCAGAAGAGTAGGGGGCCCGCTCTTGCCCCTGCAGCATCCCCCTCCCACTCATCCCACCCGGTGCAGCGCTGGGCGGCATGCCGAGCGGGGAGCGTGCCTCCTGTCCTCTGGGCCTGGTGGTGACAGCAGCTCCTGGCCCCTGGCCAGGGCGGCTGTGGCCTGGGAGGAGGCGTTCAGAGGTCTGAGAGGCATCCACTGGCCCAACAGCTGCTCCTGGCTCCTGGGGCAGGCAGGGGATGAGGACGGAGCAGCCTGCTGGGCACAGGAGCGTGGCCCCACACTGGGGAGGGGAAATGGTGGGGCTGCAGGATAACTCAGCATGACAAGACTAGGAAAAAACAAATGGGAAAGAACTCTCTGCCCATTAGTAATAAGAATAAATAAAGATAACTCTTCAGCCCAGAATGTAAGTGCTTCTTGCCATGCCACGGATTGCTTTCTTCTTTTCTTCCCCTAATGGAAAATATTCACAAAACCTTTATTAATAAACTTCAGAAAAATATCACCTCACATTTTTCCAAATCTTGAGGCAATGATGCCATTGCCAAGGTGATCATCTATTTGCCATCCGTGAGCGACAGAAGCAAATATTTTAAATCAAAGCAAGGGGTCACCCCAGTGGCTGCGCTGCAACAAGAAATTCCCTGGCCTTTGGTAGACTAACGTGTTGGGTATGTCAGCTAAAGGTCAGGCTGAGATTGCCTTGGGGAAAATAAGATGGTCCTTGTCACACTGATCTAATAACACCTACAGCTGTCTTCATCATATCAGCAGTAATACAGAAATAAGGAATAATCCACTTGAGTGATTTTTTCAGGGGAAAAAATATGTTATTTGTTGAAGAAAGCAGAGATTATGGTATTTCTGCAGGTGAGATCAAACAATTCAGACAAAATATGGGGCTCAAAGAGCTAATAATTGTGCTTTTTGCCTTTAAACAGAACTTTTGGCATGAGCCAGTATGCTCTGAAATCAGTGGAAAATGGGACCTTTAGGTTGTTCAAAACTATCAAAATCCTGATGCTCTAGGATTATGCTTGTCTCAGAAAGGTGGTATTTCTTCGTGTATATAGAGTATGACAAGACATCAGGTGACTGCTAATTTTATTCTTGCTCCGTGACGCACCTGTGCCTCCAGAGACCTGCTTGTCCTTGAAGAAGTCATTTAATCTTCCAGAGCCTCTGTTTCCCTTCCCTGCGCTTCCTCTTCTCATTGACTTCAACTGTCAGTGACCAGGCATGAGGCCCCGTCTCAGTCTTAGCTTCTCAAACTTCCAGTGTTATGGGGTTATAAATAAAAGCAATGCCATGTGAAAACACAGGACTGTTCAGTACTGTGCAACTTGTGGTGCTGAATTACTTATACATCTGAAAAGTGGCAGCTGTGGGAATTGTGGTGAGTTTACTGCACAAAAACGTGGTTTGCCTGCTCAAACCTTTCCTAGCTGTTCTTTATTGGGTGTGGAGTGCGGTTATGTTTGAATTTCTGTTGTTGGTAATGTAATTAGTGCTGAACACAAAACAAAGTGAAGCCTTCCTTTCTCCCAGAAGGTTGATAATCCAAGGTCCTGGACCTGGCTACACTCATGAACATGTTTAATTTCATGAAGATGAGCAGAAGACACCTACTTGTGTATAAAACTACTTTTCAGCTATAACAACCATGTCAAGAAAGGTCTTGACTAAAGTTTCTATCATTCAGGATAATTTTCACTTTTTAGCCATTCCTCTCCCCATCAGTTTTAGGGTTACATAACTTGATTTCTGTGGGACAAGTTGTGTGACTAAAGTAGCTTGAGAACCAAAAAAAGCCTTTGTAGGTTTTGGGCCACAGAACAGCAGCATTGTGTCCTTGCTTCAGCCTGTGAATGCCTTTCATCATTTCCACATTTAGCCAACAAAGTATTTAAGAATTCAAGTCAGACAGTAATACTAAGAGGCAAACATTTATTTTGTTTAATTAGGGTCTTACATAGTTTCTTGGCTGTGTCCATCATGGGAAAACTTCTGAACCAAAATTTGCAAAAGAAGGCTTAGCAGTCACTGTCCAATTTCCTTATACAATCAGGTCTTTTTTGAGGAAAAATGGTGTAGGAAGCACACCAATGATGCCAGACCAATTTTATACTTTAAATGCAAACACCTTGAAGGCCACACTTACTAACTTGTTTTAAACTGTTCCAGAGCAGAGAAATAATATATGTTGTAGGTGTTCCAGCTCAGGAGAGAGAAAAACGTAAGAGTGTCTGTGACCACATGTGTACAGATAGGAGCCTGTGGGAATGGGAGATGTTCATGGTTGTGCCCATGATGTGCTGGTGAGTGTCAATTAGCCATGTCTTCTGGTGGCTACTGATGAATGGACACATCTCAGGAGGAGAGGAGGAGGTTCTGCAGCTGTCATGAAGCAGAATAAAATAACGCTTGTGGGGCTTTTACACCTGTTACAAAATGCTGCCTCACCATTGCTTTATCCATGATTCTGTACCAATGTGTTGTTCTGTGGGAAAAGTGAGCATGTCTGCATAAGGCAGAAAGTGAGGGAATGGACTTAAAATGTCTGTAAATATAGCCTGGTAATTTATATATTTGCATGAGGGAAAAGCTAAGTGTGTCTTCTACACATAAAATGCCAATTCTCTTGTTTGAATGAAAGTGAATGTCATTAACTGTGTTCTCTACCTTGGGGCTACATCACCTTTCAAGATCTCTTCTAGCACTATTCTTACTCCCCTAGCAGTCACAAAGTAGACCCTAGCACCTTGGTCCATCAGGATACACATATGCAAACTTTGTTTTGTAAATGTTTTTGTATTCAAATATTTTAAGTTAAATAATCGGCTTTGGTAACTTCCTCTGTAATTTCCTCCTTAGAGTCGGTGTTATCAGATCTTAGAATCATAGCATCATAGAATCATAGAATCGTTTGCGCTGGAAGGGACCTTTAGAGGCCATCCAGTCCAACCCCCCTGCAGTGAGCAGGGACAGCTTCAACTAGAGCAGGTTGCTCAGAGCCCCGTCCAACCTGACCTTGAATGTTTCCAGGGATGGGGCATCTACCACCTCTCTGGGCAACCTGGGCCAGTGTCTCACCACCCTCATCGTAAAAAATTTTTTCTTATAACCAGTCTAAACCTACCCTCCTTTAGTTTAAAACCATTACCCCTTGTCCTGTCACAACAGGCCTTGCTAAAGAGATCGTCCCCATCTTTCCTGTAGTCCCCCTTTAAGTACTGGAAGGCCGCAATAAGGTCTCCCTGCACATAATTTTGTGGTGAGAAGTAGTAGATTCATGGCTTCTCCTGGAGCCTGTCAACAGTCCTCCCACTGGCAATAGAAAAGCAATGTCAGGCATTCACTTATGTTCTTGAACAAGAAAGCAGGCTGGTAGTAATGTGGGGACTGTTCATGGAAATAATACAAGATCATTAAGCTTCCCAAAGAGATGTATCACAGCATTTTGTTTCTGGTATTTTAATATATTTGAAGAGATGCACAACTGTCACTGGCAACAAAACATCTCTCAGTCGTTGACCTCCCATGAAAACTCTAGACCATTTCTGTTACAATCCAATGAAGAGAACTGAATAATAAAAAGGATTCCAGATGTGTTTAAAAATATTTTTGCTTGTTGAATCACTGCACAGACTTTGCTATGTTCAAAGAGTTTGATATTCAGGTCTTGCCTGAAGCTAGTGATAAAAACACCTTTCATGCCTGTAAAAGCTGAAGGGCTGCTTTAAGTGCTGTGGAAGCAAGTTCAGCACCTCTTGATGCCAATTTGGTTATATGTAGGTCAATCTGTTTACACTTAATACATACAATGCCTTAATATACTCCAGGGCCAGGAGAATTCAAAACAAGCACTTGCTGAAAGCTTTCCTTCCTTCAGCTTGTTCCTCTGAACTTAGCACCTCATTTGAAAGCATGACAGTAAGTTTCCTACCCTAGCAATATTTTAATAAGGGCCAATAACATGTATTAAGATGATCTGGAGGATAACCAACACTCCCTGTTCTCGATGTCTTCATTACAGGACAAATTTAATGCCTACTTGATTTCACATGCTGTATTTTACCTGGTTTGTTCAGTGAAGAGGTTGGCATATTCATTCACTCTTTCCATATACCTGTTGCCTAACCACTGCACTGAGAATAACAAAACCTTTGGGGGACTTCTCTTGCCCTTGTTTTTGCCCTGGAGCGCTGCTGAAATGTGCAACATCTTAGGGGTAACAAGAAATAAAAGCAAGGGCATCTCACTGATTTCCAGATTTATGTCTTTAAGTTAAGATAGAGCCATCTCATCAACTTCAGTGGAGTTGACCTAGACATCTCCAAAGGTGAATATTTCCACATTTGTCTGAGGAGAAACAAGAAAATCTTTTCTTTTCCCCTCTTTTAATAGCTTCCACAATGAGGTCTGGGTGGAGGAGTGAGCTGAAGCATCCACAGCAATGAAAAGCTCTGGGCCATGCTTTCAAGGCACCAGCTGCACAGGAGCTATCAGGGCTCCATGTAACAGGGCACACTGATGCAGCTTCTCTCTCCCTTTGGTGGATCACATTTGCTAAGTGCTTAATGTCAGTGAAGTTCTCTTGGTGACCAGGCTGGTATTGCCTTTCCTACGCAGCCTGTTAAAGTGCACAGACTATTATTCGCCTACTCAATTAACTGCTAAGGAGACAGAAGAAATATGTGCCTGGAGGAGAAAATGCAGCCATCTTTATTTGCTGGCTAATCAAAATCCAATGGCTTTTGAAGGCAGTGTGAAAGGATCATTAATTAGGAGGGATACCTAAATCTGGAGTTCAAAGAACCCTGTACAAGCCAAGAAAAAAGGCCTGGAAGACAGAGCTTGTTCCTCTGGGTTGATGAGGCCTTTGTGGGCTAAGCCAGCATGAACCAGTCTGTTTCTGAACTGGATCTGGTCTGAAACACGTCTCCAGTTTCCACAGGTACATGCATCTGCAAGCTGGGGATTCAGTGCATTATAGAATATGGGTCCCAAAGAACAATAGGTTAATTTTGCTTCAGTGTATGCCAAACAGAGGGTCCTTAAGTGAGAGTGATTTGAGACTGACTGCTTCTCGCTCTCTTGTGCTCCAACATCAAAGAAGCCATCAAGATGCCAGGTGACAATGCCAGGCAAATGTGCTCCCCCTCTCCTTGGGGCATGTGCGCTAGTGTACAAGCAAGTCAAGGAACCACCCAAATGACAGTGAGACTCAGCTGTGGCCACTGCTGCAAACACAGATGTGTTTGCATGTCCATGGATGTGTTTGCATGTCCATGGAAAGGCTTTGAAGCCATACGTCTATCAACAACAGTGGGACAGTCCTGGTGAAATGTAAAAGGTAGTGGAAAAGGCAGGGGAAATGCTATAGGGGTTGACATCCAGGGCTAGTGGGGAAGCAAACTACACAGCTGCGGCACAAATCTGCCATGTGGTTCACAGTAGCACAGCCAGTGTTCTGCCCTGATGGATATCCCAGAGGCTGTGCATGGCAAAGGCACCTAGAGGTGAAAAGGAGCAGGGAAGAGAGGTGGTGTAACTAGTCTGGAGAAAGGGGGATGGGATGAGGTGGCTACATGGCAGTGCATGAGCCCCATGCCTTGTGGAGCAACACTTGTCCAGCCATGTAAATTTTTCCAGTGTTTTCTTGTTAGACTTTGCCCCACAAGGTAGATTGTCAGTGGCTTCTACCAACATAGGTCCTTTACCTCCAGTCAGTGTGGCAAACCAGGTAGGATGTACTTAGAAACTACTTAAAATTAATATATAAGGCAGTAAAAATAAAACAAAATTAATTTCCAGGCTAAGAAAAATCTGAAAATCTGCAGGTCTCATAACAGTCAACATGTTTAACTTGCAATAGACCTTTGCTTTGTTTTCACAAAAAAAACCAAACAACAAAAGCTGATTACAAAATATACTGCCAGTTGTGTACAGATGAGTAGATCTAGGATTCGTATATTCCTCCTTCAGAGGACATATATTCGAAATATAATATGTGAAGGTACTATAAAGGTGAAAGGATATTCTGCAAACACATAAAGCCAATAAAGCATTACTGCCTGTTTTTTTTCAGAACAATATCACTTCAATCTTTATGAGTAGAAATCTGTCTTCAGGCTCAAGTCAGAGTTGGACAGTGTTTTTGAGAAGAAGAAATTTTGCCAGCGATGTGCCCATTTATTAAAATTATAAGGTTACCCAGCCAGCTATAGGGAAACCTGAGGAAAATAAAAAAGAGCAAAACTAGAGCAACTTAGAAAATAAAATATAATTTTCTCAGGGTCCAGGGGCTGGGGGATTTCTCTCCTGGGAAATAAACACTTTAATATTTGTAGATCTGACGCCAACCACTATCTTAAAGATTAGCCTGAAAGATACTGCTCTGAAAGCAGTATCTTTCTTGGAATTTCTGGACTGAAACAGGTAAGAGCTTCATGTTGACATCTGTGAATTGATGTGACCTTTAGCTTGCTGCTGGGGCTCAGCATTCTCTTGGAAACTGTGGGCAGAGGCTGCCGGACAGCACTGTGGGGACACCACAGCTAGGGATGACATCCCACTCTGTCCCCAGGGAGGTGCCCAATGCCCAGGGCTGGGGCTGCCCCTGGATGCCCCCAGGCTGTCCTGCTCCTGGCTGGGGTGGTGGGATGGCTCTGGCTACCAGGTCCTGCCCTGCCACCAAGGGAGAGGCCCCCCTGCTCCTGGTCCCCGGGGAGCCCCCAACCCCTGGAGGTCTCTGACAACTCCAGATGTGGCCTCACAAGAGCAGAGGAGAAGGAAACAACCCCTTCCCTCAACCCACTCCTTAAATTCCCACTATCCACCATGATCACTGCTATCCAGTGGCTAATCCTCTGAGCCACTTCTTCTCCTGCCTTCTTTTAGGAGTCAGCTCAAACCACCTTTACAACGCCTCTCTGGTAAAACGGGTGTCATAGTGGTGTCCATTTTCCACCATTTCTATTCAATGACAATAGCAAGGTGTTTTTAGGGACACAACTTACTTTGTGTATCTTGGTTTTAACTACCAAGGTGCTGAAGAGAAAGTGTAAAGCACTTGGTAATAACACACACATTAAGGACCTGTTGGAGCATTTATTAGAAGAGCATTTCTTTCTTCTTTAACATGTCAATGTACATAGGGAGGGTTGTTTTCCTGTTCCTTTTAAAAAGGAAAATATTAGGCTTTGACTCTCTGGTTTCTTTTCATCTTCTTCTAGCTTAAAAAGCTTCTGGAAAGGAATAAAAAAAGATAGAATAGCAAGGAAATCACAAAAGGAAGATATCAATAAGAAGCACTACTGACTATTCTCTAAGCAGTTTCCAAGCAACTTTTAATGGAAGGTCAGGCACAAGCAAGATAAAGGGAGGAAAAAACAAGACATTATTTCATACAATGAAGTGACTGTGAATGCTGCCAGTTACAGAGGAAATAGATTGGCCAGCCTAAGCACTTATTTATGTTTTTATGTGAATACAAATGAAAATCCTGTATAAAGGGCACTATCAAATTTGAGCGGGAGTGTTAATTCCAGCAATAGGTTTGCATTACTCCTCCGAGAGGCTTTCATCACTGAATATGAGATGTTGACTCTGTGGTAATAATAATGCTCCTGTTGGACGCCCTCAGCTCATTCTGTTTGAAGATCTATAATACTTTTTGTCTTTAATTAATCATGTCTCACATTTGCAGCCCCAAGTAGATTGGGTATGAGTTATGTGGATAGGGCAACTGAGGCACAGAGAGGTGGAGTGAGTTTGCCAATATTACCATAGCTGTCCGCAGATACCCTAATGCAGAGATTGCAATGGTCAGAGGTGTGCCTCCAGTCAAGAAGAGACCACCATAGACCACCAGAAGAGACAACCCTAGCTACCCAGCACTTCTGGCTCCTTACAGCAGCTCCCAGTGGAGACAGAGGCTGTATCTCAAGTGCATATATCTGTATGTGTAAGTTATGTATCATGTCTACTTCTTTCCTCATCCAGCATCTGGCAGCCTTAGATAGTTGGCAGCTGAAATAGTCCTTTTGAACCTGAGTGCCATAGCAGGTGGTCTGGACGCATCCCTTTGGTCTCAAAGTCATAGAGTATGAAGCATCCCTCAGTACTCTGTGACCTGTATCATGGTCAAGGAGCAAAAACTCATGTGTCCATGCCAAGAAAAGCCCTAGGAAGGAATCCAGGTATTGATTTGAAGGCCTGAAAGTTGAAGAAGCCCAGTTACTAGTTATTGAGAATGCTGGCCCATTGATTAGTGATAGCAGTTTCAGTCTTCCAGTGAAAAGTTAAGCTGAAAAGATGTCAAAGTTTGGTTTGGTAAAGCTTTGCTTCTCATGGCTGGATTTTCTGATGTCTGCACCAGGATGATACTACAGCCACATGCCACTGACAGTTTGCCCTCCCTATCCAGCCAGTCTTCACGTTAAAAAAAGAAATAGGCAAGTGAAAAAAATGTCTGAATTTGAATTTAAACCAGAGAAAATATTTTTGCCAGAACCTTATGGTGAGGTTCTGGGTCAGAATCTTAAGTTTAGGTGCCTGAACAAAAGCATCAAGAGTCATTTAGGTGCTGGGAGGTCCCCAGTCTTAATCCTGTGTTTAATCTGCTACTCCCATGTAGAAGTCTTGGATACCTCTAGGACATGCCAGATTCATGTACCACCTATATCTAGGCAACTAAAACCTCCCCGTTCCCTCCCAGCACTGTTAGCTAAGAGAGTTAATATTGTCTGACTGCAAAGGCTTTTTGCTGTCCAGGATAAGGTCCACATACGCAAGAGAGAGGCTGTGATGAATTGCTACAGCTGAACATGAGTCTTTCAGAAGCACCTCTCTGCACATGCTCTTTGTGTGCTTTCCGGAGCTGCGGGGTAATGCTGAGGCCACTCTTCTTGCTCTCAGTCCTTTCTTGCCAGGCACAGCTGGTTCATAATCCAGACCACTGGGATCCTGAAGCGGAGAAAAGTCACATTATGCCCTAGCAATACATGAGAGCTAGTGGCCAGATAGTCCTATATTTAAAGTGTGAGATTTGAGTACAAGTTGACATCTTTGATGCCCATACTACATTTTGTCCAGACAAACTGATTACAGATATTAAAGTGAAGGGACCAGCCTCTTAACATGATCTCAGCTGCTGAAGTCTGCTCAGCTTTTATTTTCGATTTCCAATCATGTCCATAAGAAGACTTTCCAGAGTGCACAAGAAGCAGTCTCAGAATTCATCCCATAGTATGCTATGGGTTGGTTATAGTGCATTTCCCTTGTTCTAAAAATAGACTGAAAGACAGTTTTTGATAAACAAAACAATGTTCCTGTGGTCTGAAAATGTGTTATGAATGAGACTGTCTTTTAGGATCAAGGGTAGCCAATGAACCAGGGTACTGATGTCTGACAACATACATTTATGGAAGAAGCAGATATAGTTCAGCAGATCATTGCCTGTAAAATGCAGTCAGATATATTTGAAAAAAGCTGTGAAAATCTCACTATTCTTACAGCACTTTTCCTATTAGACATGATTTTTATTTTTTATTTTTTATTTAAATCACAGCCCTTTCCAAATTGTATGCAAACTGCATGCATCCCAAGCTTCTGCCTGTGAATGACACCAGTGAGAGCCAATTGCATCCTAACTGAAAGTGCTGAATTCATTCTGAAGCAGAGGAGAGATTTTTTACAAGACGTGCTCAGCAGTGGATGTGGCAACAGATTATCAAGGGTGCAATAACATCTTAGACTGGTGCAGCTGTGTCTACAGTAAGCTCTGAAATAAGCCCTTAGCCAGTATGATTTGTTCTACATATAGGCTGACATAGGGACCAGCAGCTGAGCTTCCCTCTGTTGTCTTCTCCTGATGCACTAGACCAGCTTTGTTGTCCAGACCTGCTCAGCTGAACTCACCTCCTGGGCTGAAGTCAGTGATGCAGTTGCCAGCTCCAGGGCAGATGTATGTGAGAGGAGTTGTCTACCTCAGGGTGAGTTGATACTGGTTTTATCTGGGCTGCTCTGCTGTCCCCTGCAGAAGTCTGGTGGCCAGCTCTGAGCACATGGGCTATGTTGTGGATAATCAGCTGAGAAGTGGTCTGGCAGGGCAGCGCCTGCCTCTCTCAGCTGCTGGTGGTGGCTGTCCCTTCTAAGACAAAAGGTTAGAAGAATTCCAGTATTTCACTTACAAAACTCTTGTTTTCTTTGCTTGCTTTTAATTTAAGATTGTAAAAACTTCTTCAGTCATGATGGGAAAATACCATCTTGAGACCCATGCAATTGCATTTATCTTAATTTAAAATAGTTCATGGAAGTTATTTATCATGATTCAGTCATGCACTGTATGAGACAGCATTCCACATATTTGCTCACTACATTTCTTCCTGCCTTTGTTTTATAATTTCTTCTTTACCTGCTTTTAGGTTTGGGGGGATTACTTTGGGAGTTACTTGAGAATTTTTTCAAAGTAATGATCTGCACAGCAGTCAGCAGCTGGACAACTTAGTGGGACCACAGTATGTGATTGTTCCACAGAACTACTTGCTCCCTTGTTTCTGAGGCCAATTTAAAGCTCTCATCTCAGTCTCCATGAAAAATCTTTTGAGTATTTTAGAAACTGTCTCAGCTGGAGCAGGGCTTCTTTTGAGCCAACAAAGCTAATGGTGCCTAATAAAACTCCTTGTAGCTAAGGAAAAAGCATGACTGGATGAAGTCTCTGAGTGGAATTAACTACCAGAAGGAATGAGCTTAAGCCCAGTCTAAGTTGTTTTTGGAGCAGCTGAAAACATTTTAAAAACAATCTTCTTGCAATAACCAAAGACAAGAAATTACAGCAATAATAACAGGAAATTTGTGTCTTTCATCTGGTCCTCTGCAATAAGCTTTTAAGAAAACATTAGTAATGGGACAAGAGGTAAGGTAATATTATGTCTATAAAGACAAAGGTCTGCAAGCAGGGGCAAAAAGATCCATCTTTCTAACTGTTGCTTTCAGGGCAGCCTGACCTCTCAGACAGCAGCATGTGGAGATGAGTTATTTTAAATAGTATTTAAAACATCAATAACTTACAGGTCTACCAGCTAATTCCCAGCCTGCCTCCTGCCCAAGTTCAAATCTTGTCTTCTCTCTCCTATAACACTTAATGGATGTTTAGTCACCACTTCAGGATTTATCTAGCTAAAACATGACTCTTCATTTTCACTTTCTACACCTTCTTCTCCCAACAGTGTACCAGCCTATCATCCTGTGGTCAGGACTGTTCTCAGCCTTATACTACTCCCAGCTTTTGGCAGAGGATTGAATGTGAGACATCTTACCCCAGGCCTCCTGGGGGCTGCCATGCCCACCCTGACCCTAGTCCCATGTTCCTCCTCACTCTCGCTGTTTGTGCTTTGCTGCAAGCACGTCAGGTGGTTCAGTGAGTTGTGCTGCTTCAAGATAAACCTGATGTTTTTGGAAGATTTAATTTTCAGCTGGGTTGGTTCCCTGAAGAACCTCACTTTGAGGTTTCATGGGCTGTAGTGTATATACCTGGGGAAAAAATAGTCTGGACTTCAGCTTAACATAGCCTTTTCTGTTCATCATACAGCTCTTGTTACTGCAAAATTATCTTCCCTGGTCTTGCTGAAATACCATCCTGTCTCATCAGTGTTGCTGCAAAGACCATTTTCTCATCCTGTCACATTCCCTGGACAAGTCTTCCCTATGCAGCCTCCACCAATTCCCCATTTTTCTGCTGCATTAAACACTTCAAAATCAAGGCCCTTCCTGGGCTTTTTTATACTGACTCAACAGTTCTTACTGCTCTAGAAATACCAACTTTCTTCTCTAGTTGCACCCTACTGCCAGCTCCAAGAGAAGAGAAGAGAAGACTGAGGGGGGATCTCATAAATACTTATAAGTATCTGAAGGGTGGGTGTCAAGAGGATGGGACTGGACTCTTCTCAGTGGTGCCTGACGACAGGACAAGGGGCAATGGGCACAAGTTNGGGACAAGATGATCTCCAGAGGTCCCTTCCAACCCCTACCATTCTGTGATTCTGTGAATTCAAGAGCGTATCTCCAAGTGACCCTTATCTGCCACTGGAGCCAAGTCTTTGAAAATCATTCCATGGTTTTCCTGTGGCTTATGGCCTGTTTTTCTAAATGCTTTTGAATATTGTCCATTTATGCATGTGTTCCTAAGAAATCTGGAATGTTTTGAAAATATGGGTACAAATCGGTAAGCTAAGTGTTTAAAAATACCTAGTAGGACATATCTGCTAAGATAAAGAATTGTCATTTGAATTTGCTTGGGAGTTTCATAAACTAGGACTTTAAAAATGAATGTAAATGGAATTAAACTAAATAAAATAAAGCTTTCCGGAGGACTTTGTGGCTTGCCAGCCTTCAATGCAAGCTGAAGAAACCTATTTCTTTGCTCTGATGTTAGTTTTTATGAAGCCATTTTGTATATAATGATGTGATGATATGTTACTGTGGATGTAGTGCTAAATATAGCATGAGAATATGTGTGCTATTTAAAGTGATCATACAAGGGTGTGTAGTGGGGACTGCATTTGCTGTATGTGCAGTATCCTATTTATAACAGACATATAGGATGGATTTAGTGTACTAGAAGTGAGCTTTTGAACTGAAGACTTGTAAGGACATGGTGATAGGACTAAACAAGCCAGAGTATCTAATGTGTCAAAAGGAATACTGAATTCATGAAATGTACACAAAACCAGCTGGCTTCTTCTGTAATAAAAAAAGCACCTCTGGCTTGATTTTGTTTTACACCTAAACTTAGTAGTCAATAATAAATATGGCCTTGATCTGGCAATTTATGGTGAGTGTTTTTTTTGCACGCACAAACAAGTCAAGTGAAATCAAGTAATCCCTCAGTGCCTAGGCTGTGTTCATGTGGCAAATTATAGAATTATGGGCTAGTGCTGGTAAGTGCCACGAGGAGCCATGTGTTAATGATTCAAGGCTTGGTCTCTGTTTTCTGGTAGGAAAAGATGTTTTTCCAGAGACTACTTCTCTCTCCCTCCCTTTCTTCAGAATGCTTGAACACACTTTGTTACAGCTTTGATAAATTTTCTTGACCCTGCGGCTTCTGTATAACCAGATAGAGAAGCTGAACATCTACTTTCTCACCTACGACCGAAGAGAAATTATTTTTTTCCTGGTTCTTGCACAGACTTCTTTTATACTGTTCCACTGCACTTTTCTTTGACATTATCTCCAATGTTAACATCCCTGAGGTATAAACTTCCTTCATAAAGAATTTAAGTTTGGCCATAGGCCATTGGTTTTGAACACTGAACCTATTTGAAGTAGGCATATGACTTGCAGATTGATGTCAGAGACCAACAAAGGATGCGTTGAGGAATTTCATTTCCCTGTAGCAGTAAAAGTAAATTACTTGGTTAATTTGTCACAAGTTAAAAATTTTTGGCTTACCTGGGAAGCTGAAACACCACAAAATCAGTAAATGAAAGCTATACACAACTCTGACTACTTCATCTGTATGTCTTTGAAACAAATCATTACAAGTGTAAATGCGAACACAACTTGAGAAACTTTTAAAACTCTAATTGGCAAATATATAGCTATAATGTTTTGAGAGATTAGCCATATATGTAGCAATACAGAATTTTGCTCTTAATTGCATCATTCCCTCAAAGATTATAAGGATTTTATTGACTTCCAGGAATAGCAAAGATAGCACAGGGACATGCCATCTGCCTTGTGCAAAAAAATATCTTTCCAGCATCTCTTCTAAGGTCACAAGCTTCCGACCCAACATAATTTGATCTTGGAGTTTGGATTTGGAGAAGGAAGGAGTACAGGGTTAAGCTGGTTGAAGTCTGCATGCACTCTTCTACTGATGATCTGGATGGAGACATGCTGTGGCAATCCTGCCCTTTAGGGGTCAACCCAAGCTCCCTCAGCTGCTGAATGCAGTAGCTGTTTCTGGATCTGAGGTGAGGATGATGCCCTCGGGAGCACACAGAGCCTCTCTGATTTGCACGGCACCTCTCTCTCCCTAGTGAACCTCATTGTCTAGTCCAAGGTCCATCACACAAGGAAAACTCAGCATTTAAGAGCCCTGGTCTGAGCTAAAGTCTCTTGCTGTATCTACTTTAAGCCTGACCCTGACAGGGACACTGTTTCTTGAGGTTGGTACTGACTTAACTCTCTTAGTTTCTCTCTCCCATTTATGTCACAGAGATGTCATTACCATATGTGAATGATGACTTAGCATGTGCTTAGAGATCCCTGTAATAGTTTTGTGCCCTTAAAGAAATCCTTCTGTAAGAATTCAGGAAAACTAAGGAGTTTCCTTGAGTCGTCCTTTGCCAGGCTTTGCCTTTTATCAACTCCAGCATGAGAACCCAGATCTGCTACAGCTGCCAGCGACTCTCAACAGTGACTATGGGAAACCTCCGTGCTCATCAGCAGTACAGTCATGTAGGGTGTTTTTAGCTGAAGGCTCATGACCTTTGAGCAAAGTCAGGCAGTAAAAGGCTGCACCTCCACATCCAGCAGTGTGGGAACACTGCAGCATCTGTTCCTGCATAAGTGAGGAGGAATGCTTTTTTTTTTCTTTTCATGCCCTTGGTCCTTTATATATTGGTGCCTTATAGATACTGGCATTGTAGGTGATCCAGAGCCTATATACTGTGTCGCTATTACAATTCCAGTTTTTCTGAAAGCAAAAGCCATGAGAGCCTAGAGACAGTATTTTCAAGAGGCCCATTCAGAGTTGAAGTCAGGCTGTCAAAAGAGGTTTCTAGGGCTGGATTGTGGGTGAGAAGAACTGAACATACCTTTGGAAGTTTGGCCCCAGATGTGCTAAGCAAAGTGTAACCAGGCTTGCAGCACTTCTGAAAGTCCAGCATTCAGACCTCACAGGAAACCTGAGGCAAAGGCTGGAGTGGGACCCAGGACTCAGTTCCAGGTTTCTCTGGCTGAAGATGAACATTCCTGTTTACTCAAAAGAAGCATGACACGTTCAGCTCCAAGTGTAAAGGAAAACTTGGTCAGTGCAAAGTTACCAAGACTGTAGTTTGGCAAAGATGCTGGATAAAAATACCAACTCTTCTCATGAGATTTAATGACTTCCAGTAGTCAAGGTGAGGCCCGTTTGAAACTTTTTTAAAAGGATTTTATTTAGTCAAGCCAAAGCATTTTCACCAAGAAGATGGAGAACTTTCTGAATAAGAGATGGAAACTTATTTTCTACTACAGGCATAGAAACATACCTGTCCCTCCTCCTTGGCCACATACTTGGACTGCCAGAAGACAACATCCCCTTAGTTGTAGGCATAAAAGCTTCTGACAGCTCTTCTTTTCTGCAGAGGGTCTTGATTTTGGTCTGAGGGGCACTGTGACAGCCATGTGCAAGCCAAGGTGAGGGATGGTAGCTGGGAGCAATGCCTGCAGGACGGCGTGATGATCCTCCCAACCCTGGGCTCAGCCTAACCAAACCCAGGCACAAGTGTGGTGAGATCTGCTCCAAGGACAACCTTGATCAGAAATACTTCTGAAAACACCTTCAGAGTTTAAAATGTTTTGTCTGACTCTGACAGCAGTCTCATCACTGAAGGCAGTGTGAGGACAACTGTCTCCTGGTGTCATCCAGACAATGGGGTGATGGTCTATAACTAGCTCTGTCCTGCTACCAGCCTTCACATAGCTGGAGATGACTCGGCTTCACAAAACTGGGCTTGTACAGGGATTTTCCATTCTCTGAGCCATAGGCCCTCCCAAAATTTTCTCCAGAATTAGTTTTTGGCTTAATGCATGGCTGGGCCTCTTGACATGACTGAGCCCTACTATTCTGAAGGAGGGGTGGGGGTGTCTTTTTTTTGTAGTAGTAGTAGATGATGATTTGGTCTCTTTGGCCTGTCATCTCTTACACCGCAGAGGAGAGCAGGGACCTAAGCA
>VZTV01015717.1:0-13548 GCA_013400875.1 Anhinga rufa
AGGGCATTCTGTGATTCTATGGTGATGTGTAATATCATAGTCTATCTAGAAGTTTCTTTCTGAGGACAACTACAATCACCTTGAAGTGAGTATGTTAAAAATCCTTGAAGATCTGTACTGTACATGGTGTTGCTAGAAATGCTGCTTTTCTTAAATTCTAATCTTTTATTTAAGCAAAAACTTAGTAAGCTTTTTTCTTCCTAATAGATAATGGCAATGTGTAGGGCAAAGCCAGGTGACAGTGAATTCTAAAACGTCTGACTTAGCAGAGCTGAAGGGAAAGCCAGGAAGAACATGTGCCATGAATGGTAAGCTGGAACTGTGCACATAAGCAAATATTCTTGTACCATGGACATTTCAGATCTGAAATATATGTGCAGCCTTTAGATCAAAGGATCTCTCGGTGTTTTATTACACTGATCTATCTCATAATATTGTGCAAACTCCAAAGTACCAGTATTTGGTAAACATTCACTTACCCGCCTCTGATATGGAGCAGTTGCAGGAATCAATCAGAGTTACTGTCTACCAGCATGTAACAAACTAAGCTCAGCTTTGTGGCAAAAGGAAAGGAAGCTCTTACTCATACGAAATGGCAGGACAAAGTCTTGTAGCTGATGCCCTTGCCATAGTTCTATGTGTACATACCTTGATCTTTCCAAAGGAGCAGAAGAGACTGAATGTCAGGTTAGGGGCAAGGTCTTGCGTCCTGCTCTGTTGTGGGGATTGCCCCAGGGGTTCCCACAGTGGGGGCGGGCTGGGGTGGGGGGGTGATGCACAAGCATTGACCCAGCACAGGGAGACCAAAAGCAACCGAGATCTCCTTGAAGGTATACTGAGCCGATAAAGAGTGACTGGGGGAGTGAACTGGGGAAACAGACCTTCAGTGGTGGGTAGTGGGTTTGGGGAAGGGGCGAAGGGGAGGGTGAAGGAGTCCAAGTGTTTGCAAGATGATGCCTCTTCGCTCCAATTCTGTCTGGTGTTGCACGGGTGGCTGTGCAGGCGGCAGTGGGGACTTCAGCACTTCTCTCAGGTTTCCGTGAGTTCCGGCTACAGAGGGTACACTCAAATGGCTGGCACTGAGTGTGTACACAGTGCCAGTTGTTCAGGCTGGGAAGCGGTATCAGTGGTATCAAATGGAGCTGGCCCAGAAATGTCACTGCTGGGTTAACCACTATTGTCTATAATAACACACAAGGTGGTGCAGCAAGTGGCTGTATGCTTGTCACAGCAGGTGATTGAAGAAGACTAGGAAGGGCCAAAGGCTCATTAAAGGACAGGGCAGCTTGATCTTAAGAAGGCAGCAAGTGGCATGAAACTGGTAGAGGAAGAGAAGGAAACATCCATCCACGCTCCTTGAAATCTCACTGGCTTCTCATTCATGAGGTTTAATGATATCGCTGTGATTTTCTGGCGTTTGAATTGTGAAAGGTTCAAATTATGTTCTCCTGTGGTCAGCCAGAATATTGCAAATCAGCCAGAAACACCTTCTTTTTTTCTCTGCCAGTGCAGAAGAGAAGAAACACAATTTTTCCTATGGAAAAAATGAGTTAAAGGAGCTGTTAGAGCTAGGGTGATCTTTTTTCTAGGTGTGGTTGGGTTTTGGTTGGTTGTTTTTTCCTCCATACCAAGCTTTTTCAGGTCTGTATTATTTTAGTTAGAACATGTTACTATTTTAATCTCTCATCAGCCCAAACCATTGACCTAATACATCTTCTGAGATAAAATGCATTATTCGATACAGGAAAATTTGTGTCAGTTTAAAAAAATAAATTGCATGCTAAGAGAGCTCTTAAGGATCAGGTCTCGGGTTCTGAATTTGCAAATGAGTGTTGATTCAGGTAATCCAGTTTTTGACAAGCTAGTCAGCACCCCATAATGTCACATTGGGGAACAAAATATATTTAAAGCAGCTGTTTGCTAAGATCATGCGTATCCACCCATTTGTTTACAGAACTATGCTAAATACAAGGTCAAAACTTCACTGTAGTTTAGCTCAGATTCTGAAAAGAAAGAAAATCCAGTATGCTCTCCTTCTCGATTTCAGTATATTATGTGTTAATTTAAAACTTTTCCACTGCTGTGGAGAGCAAAAAGTGAACCTGGCTAGAGGCAAGTGGTGAAGACAAAGACTCTGAATTGTTCTGACCCTGCAAAGAGAAAATCCCAAGCACATAAATCAACTCTACTAACAGAAAAATAAATCAGGTCCTTAACATTCTCACAGCTATATCTGAGTCACGGCTTTTTAATAACACCACTAAGAATGCTATTGCAAATTATCTAATTATTCAAGGAAGAAATTCCCCAGCCTAGGCTTTCTACCAAATCTCTTTTCACTACTGCTGGAGGATTGCTCTGAAAAAGGATGGCCTTACGCTGGCAGAACCCTTGTGAAAGTCTGTGGGAGTTTGCTTTCACTGTGAGCTGCAGGAAACAGTTGGTGAAAAACTGAGTCTGATGGTAAGCGCTGTCAGGCAAATGGCCAAGTCCAAGAAGGAAAACAGGCACCTAAACTCTTACCGATCTCTGTGACAGGCTGCGGCTTACATTTCTTCAGGTGACTGGTCCCGTATCTTCTTTTGTCTTTTAGGATTAACACACCAAAGTTCAAAAGCTTGTTTATTTTCACAAAGAATAAAGAAGTGGTATGTTTTCAAGAGCCATGGGCAAACTGGGCAGCAATGCAGAAAGGAGAGTCCTGGCGAGGACGGTTAATAAGCCAGGAGCAATCTTAGATTACACAACATGCAGGTGGGCTGTGCTGAATGCACGGTCCTTTGGCCACGCTGCATCATTGCTGGACGGAGGATGACAATGAACGCTGGAGCGTATGCAGTGGTGCCTCGCAGCTCGCTGATGGCAGCTGTGCCACTGATGTCACAGGTACACCCAAGAGATGAACTAGTCCCAGGGCAAATGGAGCCAGTGTACTGGTGGCTCCGAGTGTCTCGTACAAGCATCCTAGGTGTCCCAGGTTTCCTAAAGAAAACTGGGGCATGGAAGGACTGAAATACTAGGGACAGTTGTACTCGCCAGTTACTTTGCATCCTTGCAGAAGTCCTCAGAGGCCACTAAACCAAGTGCACATCCCTCACAATCCTTGAGGCAAGAACATACAATCTGACTGAAAAAGGTTTCCCTTTACAGAGATCTAGGAATGCATCAGTTCTAAGCATGGGTGAAGTGGTCTACTGAATTGCAGCATATACAGCTTTGATTTAGGACTTGACAAGCCAAGCTTCCATCAGTATCCACCGCACTTGAAGAGTTCCCCAAGAGTTGTATGTCCTTCACAGGCCATGCCTCTTCAAGGTGGCACCAGTGTCCTCTTGGAGTCACTGCAGCTTATTGCTGGGGACACGCATACCATGCAAGCAAAATCCTCATACAGCACCTTCCTTCCTGTGCTGTTGCTCCTCTGCTCTATGTGGAAGGTCTTTCAGACCAACACTCAGATACAGAAGAACATTGCAAAGAAATTAATCTTTCCCTGGGCAGGCACAGAGCAGAGAGGATTTGTTCCACCTCTCTTCAGATACCTAGAAGGTTAGTCTTGATGGCGATGCAACCTGAGACCTGCTCTTTCCTGCATCCCACTTTTGGTGATCCACAGTGGACTTTGTATTACTTTGATACACAGTGTCCAGGGTTGGGCCAGCACCCAGCCTTCCCAGTTCACAGGAGCACAGCCCACAAAGAAGTCAGCAATTTTGTCTCCTGACTTGACACAGACCTTCACTTCACTTGTGGCTCCTATGAAACAGCTTGGCTGTAAACCTAGCTAGGCAGGTTGAACAGAAATTTTGCTGAAGTAAGTTCAAGCCTTGATTAGCATCTACCTTCCAGAAGTGGATGTGTTGTAAGGAAACACATAAATGTTTGTTTTCTTTGTGAGAAGGCACAATATTATTTAATTCATTGTAACATGTCAGGATTTCTATTAGAACAAGAAGTTTCAAGTGGAGTACATGCCTTTTTGAGAGAGGGAGACAAAAACGAGAAATACAAAGAACCATCACATATGTATATTTACTGGAAAAAAAATAAAGAAAAATCCAAATGAGATTATATCATTTTAAATGTTTTAAGTGCAGCACTCATGTCTGGGATGACCAATTATCCATCTTTTTTTATGTCTTAGGGAAAAGTATTATAATAATTGCAGATGAGTCATTTAATGACAAAACTGTAGCAAAGAGTTCAAACCTTATAATTCAAGTACATTTTAATCTCCAGTCCTGTTTAATAATCCAGTTATGGCAACTTGGACAGAGGGTGATAGACTGTGCATATCAAGTGGCTTAAACTCCAGATTTTATTTGTAAACTATCAGTGAAGAGGATGGTAAGTAGGCCTAGATCCTGACCTCTCCTGAGTGGTATTGCAGGCACTTAACCCAGATGAAAAGCGTGCCCAGAGAGTTAAAAGGAGTTCAGTAAAACTTAGCGAAACTGGAGAGTCATCACACTTTGAAAGGCAGAAAGAGGAATATATGACAGCTTGCATTATGACCTAGAAACTCAGTCACTCCATTTTTATAACCATTCTGCGCTAAAACCAGAAATATAGCTCTGCCCTGCTCCAGAAATGATAACATCCAGTCATACAGTTTGTATGGAAAATACAACTGTTCGTTGAACTTACTGTAGGCCTTTGTTTTGTTTTGCTATTTATCTGCCTTGGTTTTGCTAGTCTTTGGTCCTCTGTGTTTGCTAAAGCTATTCAAGAATGCAGTGCCAAACACCACCCCATTACTCCTCTACAGCTTTTATATGAGAAGGTAGCCTCTCAAATGTACTCACCCTAGGCAGCGATGCGATAGCTACCTACACCCACAGTTAAGGTTGCACAATCATTTCCATTGCAAGAGCCTTTCCTTTTTTTTTTTTTCTGAATTTGCTTGCAACTTTGCTAAACTGTCATTCAGGCTGAAATTTTCCATGCTGGGTGTCTACCTCAGGCCTCTTTTGCTTAATTTAAAACAAAACAACTTAAATATCACCCATTTCTGAGAACAAGATGATGCAAAATGTGTACATCTGCCCACATTAGAAATCTTACTGTCTATTGAAAAGCTCTGGTGCATTCACTCCTTCGCCTTGTTTGGAGGTCAATACAAAGCCACCCTGCCTTTTAGAAGTGCCTTTGTAATTATTGTGGTATTTCTTGAAATCTGAAAAAATAAGTGTAGGACTGAAACACTCTGTCTGTGCCTGGTTAGAAGAGACCTTGACTTTGGAAACTAGATTCTGTAAAAATGTGCCAGCCTTTCCCGTGGAAACCCGCGTAGCCTGAAGTGTCACAGCAGTGGCAGCACCTGCCTGGCCCCAGGCGTGAGCACAGGCACCAGAGAGAAGAGGGTCAGCCACAGGCAGAGGATTTTCCTCTCCAGATCCAGAACTTAGGTCTGGGTCTGTTGTTCATGTTCAGCACATAACTTTGAAATTCCCTGACAAATTAAGTACTTGGGGGTTCTTCTTAGGGTATGTCTATGGATATGAGTTTTCTAGCATGAGTAGTTTCTCTGTTATCTCAGGTGGGGAAAGGCTGATGAGGAGCTGATGTTCCAGCTACATATGATAAACCTTATGAGGACTGAGGTGAAATTTTGATGTTGCTGTTGTTTAGTTTTCTTTTAACACTTCAGAGGCATTGTGGAATGTAATTCACACAGCTCCATTAACACTGCAGTAATTCAGAAGCCAGGACTGTCCTTGCAACTGTGTTCAGCCTCCCTTTACAGCATGAGAATGGTATGGAGAGTATAGAGAAGCAGTTGAGAAATTATGATGTCAAGGTGACTGACTGGAGAGCTACATCCACCTCTGGACTCTGCTCATTAAACCATCTCCTCTGGGACTTATTACTCTTCCTTAAGAAGCTTCAAAGTACTGCCATTTTCTTTATGTCAGGCTTCTTCCTCTCATCCCCTCTCCCTCTGGCTTATGTTAATGGAAGTATCACTACACTGTGAATAAAGAGCACGTATGTGGCTAAAAGGAAGGGTTACGGCAGGATATCAGACCTTTTGTCATATTAACTAGGTATCAGAAAAGGCAAAAGTGGCTTTCTCGAGGTGCATATACTGTTTTATTTACATTTTTCCTCCTCTGACAGAAGCTGTAGGAGTAGATCTGTGATACTGCCACAATTCCGGAGCAGCTAGAGACAGGTCTACTGCAAGCACAGAAAACCCCGGTCTGCCTGGGGCAGCAGACTGCTAGAGGCTGCGAAGTAATGATTGCCACAGTGCCTGCTTGGCCAGTACAAAAACTTTGGCTACTGTTGGAGCTGTTGCTGTTGCAGAAGGGGCCAGGGTCCTTCCCTGGCAGCTGCCATAGGCCCCAGTGCCAGAGGACAGGGTCTCAGCGGATTCGGCCCCAGTTCTCCTGTTTCTTCTTTCCCTCCTTCTGCACCGACACCTGCCTCTCCTCTCCAAGCAGCAATGGTTAACTTTGCCTGTGCTGCTCAGTTAATTTGTGCTGTAAGGGGAAGATGGGGCTACTGCTGAAGAAATATGAGTCTTGAAAAAGACTTCACTTAATTAAAAATATTTAGGAGTTTTTCCTCTAAAATGCAGAACACGGAGCTCTAGAAATGAACTGCATACCTGACTGAGGCTTTGCCACTCACGAGTAATGGAAGGTATCAGCCTCAAGCCATCTCACAAGTCTCACACCATCGTACACACTCTTTAATTCTCTGCCCAACACACTTAACGTAAAAAAAAAAGTTATGAAACATGCAGAGGCAAGTGATATAAAGAAATAATATACATCTTAACTTTTTATGTATATGAAAAAAACCAGCAAGAGAGTTTTCCATATTTTCTGGTCAAGTTTGCTCTTGGGATAAATACTAAAAGATGGATAACCCAGCAGCTTCAGATTTGGCTTGTGTTGAGGACTACATCAGGACTGATCATCAAGGCAAGATCACAAGGCAAATCTTCAGCGGCACTCAACCTACAAAAACCTACAATGGCTTCATGAAGCTGGAAGTGTGCATGTTTGAGAACGTTGCAGTGCTAGAGTGGCTGTAATACAGGATCTCTGATACCCTGTTGATGTTGCTTAACTCTTAGTACTAATGAGTTTTAAGTGGCTTAGTTACCTTAAACTGCTCTAAAGGCTTAGACTGATTTAAGAAGTTTAGCTTATAGTTGTGCCAGTCATGGTTCATAGTGTTGAGGGATCCTGATTAAAGGTCAGGTCGGGAAGTGTCAATACATATAGTTCAGCTCTGATGGATGTTCAACATTTTGAAAAGGTCATAATTTTCAGGCTTTTTTCCTGTTTTTTCTTTTAAATAGAGTACTCACACACAAAAATAGAGGCTTTGCAGCATCAAAGTTCAGGGCAGATATGTTTCCTAACAGTAAGGATGTTCCCAAATATTAACTCTGGAACTAAGAGTTGGTCTGAAAATCTGAAATGATATTCCAGTGCTCTTTGGCATCAGTAATTTGGCATTATTTTTTATTTTTCACTGGTGTCTTAGGATTTTTCCCTTGGAGTAGATAATTGAAATAATGTCTAAAGAGTGCTTTATATCTGCTTGTTGGAGGTAGCTGTTTGCATTACCAGCTCCAATTTGAAGAACAGCAGTTGACAAAAGTTTTAGAGGTTTGCAACAGCTACTTTGTTTTCACCCTGACATAGTAAGGAGTAAGAAGACACCAGCGCCTCTCCTTTCACCTTAGGGAGGGAGCTCACTGTTCCCACAAAACAAGGCTGAACCAAGGCCTGAATCGAGAAGACCCAGCAGACTAGCAGTCTGCCTGGAAGTGTTTGTGTAGGAGGCAAAGGTAAATGGCCATCCTTTGCATCAGGAAGAAGCTCAGGGCACATAGAAGAGAAACGGCAGCAAAGACCTGGGTTGGGCAGGGAACAGAGAGGGCCATGAAGTTGGTGGCACTGAGCACAGGCCCTGTGGCTGTGTGTTGTTGGAACATGTTAGCTTTGCTAATCATCATCTGTATAGCCTAGCTTGTGCCAGCACCAATTGATTATAATTATATTCTGCATTAGCACTGCTTTGTTGAAAGGCTTTCTGGAGCTCCAGCTACAAAGGAGGGTTGCAGCCCTGTGTTTCTGGTTTAGTGTTGAAGGGGTCCACAGCTGGGTGATTGGCCTCATCTTCCTTTCACAGCTCCTCACTCCTGCTGAGAGTTTATTTGCTCATTGGCAGCGAGCTCCTCTAAGGAGGGATTGCTCTGCCATTGATTGAGTTGGAAATGTAAGAATGGACCTTGCTGAGTGAATATTTATGTCTGGAAGATGCTTAACATGCTTGGGACACTGCCAGGAATAATTCACTAATGATAACAGTAATACTGTCTCTCCAGTAAAGATCTTTACAAACACAGAAGAGAAAAAAAGCAAAAGGAGTAAAACACTACAGCTGTCCATTCGTCCTGGGGCAGTTTCAGGAAAACCCTTTGCCAGGGACAACTTTGAGATAAAAAAAGCTCTAACTGGTGAAAAGAAAGGGTCTGTTTGCATTTTTGCTGAAGAGATAATGTTTATGTGTTCCTAAATTTTAAATAATACCACAGAAACACTGAAGAGAATAAGAAATACAGCTGAATAACAAAGAATAAGACAATGCCAGCTGTGTTCCCGTGGCCTTTAATTTAGCTTTAGAGCATATCAGGCACAGGGACATTAGTCATAGGCACACATGATGTGTCCTTTGGGCTCTGCCTCACTTCTGTCATTTTAAGATGAGACTGGGAACATTCCCCTGCTCACCTTTCACCAGTCATTCCAAGTCCTTCAGCACCATCATCACTTCACCACTTTACATTATAAATACCTTACCAACTGCCTTGTGAGGAAAGAGACTGTTATGGTACCCATGTGACTCATGGGAAAATAGATGACAAGAGTATTAAGTGGTTTATCCAAGGATACATTGAAAATCTGGGCAAGTCAGGGAGTTGATCCTGCACCTCCCAAGTTCCAGCCTTTCTTTAAGGCCACTGAACTTTAGCAGAGGATGCCTGAACTCTCCTAACAAGCTTCTCAACACACCTACTTAAAGTCTCCAGAATAAAAGCACACGCAGAAATCTGATCCTTTGTGTTAGATCAGAATTCAGAAAAACAGGCATTAACTCTTTAAATCTCAAATGTTAATCGTTGCCTTTAGATAGCCACATTTTATCACCAAAAGCTCTGGGTTGCATATCCAGGTTTACCTGACATAAAAGTGTAATCAGTTCTGGAACAGAATGCAGTAGCAATCTTACTGCATCCAGCAATTTTGTAAGAAATCACAGAACAGCTTATAAAAAGGACAGAGAGGAGATGATTTGTGTATTTGTAGCCTGGCTCAAGCTTTTCTAAAGAGATAATGGGTGAGAGGGAACAGAAACTGAATCTACCTACCCTGTTCTTCTGGTTCCTAATTGTCCCAGCAAGATCCCCAATTATGAGAAGTCGTGCAGGAACCAAACAAAGGCACACAAAGCAAACATATCTGGAATTGCAGAACAAAAATGGAAAGCACACTGGGAATCCAGAGAAAAATATCTGTGCAATTAGTGTGAAAGAAGAAAATGTAAAGCTCAGAAAAGGTTCTTCTGCTGTGTTGTTTGAGAAAATAGGGATTTAGAAAAGAACTAGTCTCCATCAAAAGGTGAAGGAGTAAGACCACTGCCAAAGAGGACAAACAGGCCAGCACCAGAATCTTCACTTGGTCTGTGATGTCAGCCTACCTTTATAAAGCTGTGAAGTCAGTGATGAGGTCAGCACAGTACCTGGAGGACAGATAAGACTTGGCTTTCTTTCATAGAAGAGCCTGGAAAAAGTGGGATATCAAAGGTGGTTGTGCAAAGGTGGTGGTCTCCTCAACTACCTCTCTTGCTACCAAGAGCAAAGATGGAGAAAAAGAGGCAATCTAAGAGGCAGTGCTGGAAGGAAGAAGTAAGGGAAGTCAAAACTAGGTCCAGAGGACAGGGGAGCCCAGGATGAGATGTGAGGATTTATCTCAGTGCTGGAACAAATTGTTATGGATATGAATATATAGTAATCATTCTTGGGCTGAAAGTGTGGATCTGGGAATAATTCTCCAAGGCAAAGAAAGTGATCTCAGAATCAAAAGGGTTTTCTAATTGAAACTTGGCTAAGACAAGACAAAAGTGTAGACTTCATCTTAGCTTGACCTCAGTTTAGGATTGAGAAGGAGATTCAAAAGATGAATGAAGATATTTTTTAAGGCCTATTCCAGTTAAAAGAATAAATGGAGCTTAAAATAACTTGCTAAATGTAAATACAGAAGACTTGCAGGTTAGGAGGGTTCTTTTTATCCATGTCTGCATCAAAGACTAGATGACCTCTCTCGTTAAACCTCTGCTTCTCATTTGCAAAGACTGGATGATGCCTCTCATCTCTTGATCTCATCTTCCAGAGTGGAGTGAGCTGTATTGTGCCCTCACAGCTATAGGCCTTGCAGTCATTTTAAGTCTGATGTGAGAATTGGAAGAGAGAGACCAGCTGTGATTTCCATGACGTAAATCTCCTTTCTAGCAAGGATACTTATTAATTCTCAAAGGATCCCTTGGATTCCTCTACTTTTCTCCCTGCAGACATCAGGCAGGACTTCTCTCTGAGCCTCATGGCTGAATTTTGAAGGAAGATTTATCCTCTGTTATTTGTAGATACATGTCAGCAGGGTAATGGGGAGGTATGAAGGAAGGACATACTATCTGAGAGCTGAGTGCCAGGGACTAGTCCCACAGTGAGCTGTGAAAGATCTATGCCACAAATCATGTCAAAAGAAGCAAAAGCTAATGTCTACCTCCCCCTCAGTTTAATGCTCGCAGCTGCAGAGAAACAAAGCAGAAGAGAAATCGGGAATAAAATCCAATCAGCCACATGCTGTCAAATGGTTTCACCTGCCCCTGGGAGTACAGGTTGGTACAGCTGTGAGAGAGCTTCCACCACTATCCTAGTCTGAAAAAAGATTTCTGTCAGAGGGACAAGCATTGCTGATAGAAGTTTTGTGCCAGCTGAATACCTAAGTGAAGCTATAATGGACTATGGTTTTTTTTTTCTTAAGGAAATCCACTCTGTGGAAGATTACAAATTGCATTGATTGACCGGTTTTATTGAATGGAGAAGGACTCTGAAAGAAATAATTTCCTTTAGATCTTAGACTGGCCAGCCAGAAGGAATTAGAGCTTGTGATTTCTGATTCAATCCTATGTGTGTAAAACAGGGTAAATATCTTTTTCCCACCATCTCTCAGAGCTGTTCTGAGGATGCGTGTGTTAAGTGGTAACAGAGAAAAGGTACGTTTTCACAGCACAGCGTAAGGCTACTTAGCTGGGTTTAACATGGCCATAGGACACATGCATTGCTGAGAGCTGGCCCCGGGAAGCTGGCCTAGCATTTCATTGTGCTGTGGAGACCTGCAGTATGATACTGTGCTGAGAGCACAGGGGAGAAATATGTACAGGGAAAATACCAGTTGTGCATTCAGTGCAAGATTGAGCTTGTGGGCAGGATACAAGGTGTGGAGATTCACGTGGAATGAGGGCAGTAAGGATGAGCATGTTTGTTTGATCCATGACTGTATGAGATGGTAAGGCCAATTCTAGGACCAGAGCAAAAGTACCATGGCCGCATGATGCACAGTGCTGAAACTGTACATTCTCTGCTGTGTCAAATGCTTTTTAAAGAAGTGAAGGGACACTCTGTTCTGGCAGATTGTATATCATGCACAGTCTGCCTGCGCTTCACTGACTTCATGATGAGTCAAGTATGGTCTGTCCTTCCACAGCTGGTGTAAGTCCCCTGTATGAATATAATGCTTTCTAAATGCCATCTTGTGAGCTTTGGCTGAAAAGGTTATTAAAAATGTGATTGTATGCATGCATCTGGTCCAGATGAAATTTGTAGCGCAGCGACCCAGTAGTGCACAAACCACATATCAATGATTGTAGAGTCGCTGTTCAGGTTCATCAGTTCCCTGTGCAGACTGTGGCACAGGTTCCTCAGACAAAACAACTTGTGATCTTGTGATTGGAGATTATATCACTGAGCCTTACCTCCAACAGGGAACAAAGGTTTCATAGGTAGTTCTAATCCTGGCATTTCCTACCTGTGAGTGCATGATTTTGTGCCCTTGGTGATGTTCTTTTTGTGTGTCATATGATCATAAGTGTACACTTGTGAGCATTTTCCATGCAGTACTTGGATATTTTGTCTATAACTCTTTAACAGTGTGCTTTTGTGTCTTCCTTTGCAGAACTTTTGCTACCACTCTGTTTGTAATCTTTAGTGATCAATTCTGCTATGAAACAAAGCAGTCTAAGACATGATTGCTTAAGCATCTACAATAATGAGACTAAATGTTTTGGCATTGAGGAGCTGCTGCAAACAGAGCTTCCTTTGTGATGAATTCCTACTGGAAGTTATTGAAATCTCATATCAGTATTTTTTGTTAAGTTTTAAAACATACTGCTTCCTTTATTATCTGCATCCCTAGTGATTCTCTTTGTCATTCAACAAATTAATAACACAGCTGTGTTCAAAGCCAGTTTTGCATCTGAACTTGAGGGTGACTTTCACCAGAATGCAATTCAGTTACGTACAGTGTCAGATACCAGGTGCTGGGGCCAGCCTGGAACAAATACTGAGCTGGTTTGTTACAGGGAAATGGGGCTGCCTTCATGCATCTGCCAGGAAGGGATGAGCAGCCTTTCTCACTGTGAGGCTGCTCCCGAACCAGAGGCTGCTGGTCGCTTTTGTTCCGTTAGGAGCTACAGCAGCTAACCTGATTTTCAAATGGGAGCTTGCTCTTGGTAAGATCAAAAAACCTTCACACTGTAAATTGAATGCACTTTTAAATAAATGCAGCACCTCTCCAGAGCAGTGTCAGGTTTTCCAGTCACATTGCAAAAGTGAATTTATCTGCTTCAGGCACCACTTCCTCCAAGCTCATGATCGGTGCATCCCTATGAGGAAGAAGTCAAGCAAAGGAGCCAGGAGACCCACGTGGATAAGCATAGAGCTTCTAGAAAAACTCAAATGGAAGAAAGAGGTTTACAGTATGTGGAAAAGGGACTGGCCACTTGGGAGGGATTTAGGAACATTGTCAGGGTATGCAGAGATGCAATGAGGAAGGCCAAGGCCCACTTGGAACTAAATCTGGCAAGGGATATCAAAGTTAACAAGAAGGGCTTCTTCAAATACATCAGTAGTAGAAGAGTGGAGAAACTCTGGGCTCGCTGCTGAATGAGGTGGGTGCCAGGATGATGCAGGATGCAGAGAAGGCAGAGTTACTGAATGCCTTCTTTTCTTCAGTCTTTACTGCTAAGGCTGGCCCTCAGGCATCCCAGCGCCCAGAGGAGAGAGAGGAAATCTGGAGAAAGGAGACCCCTCAACTAACTTCCCCTTAGTTGAGGAGGGTTGGGTTAGAGATCATTTAGTCAAACTGGACCCTCACAAATCCATGGGCCCCAATGGGATGTACCCGTGAATGCTGAGGCNGTGAATGCTGAGGCAGCTGGCAGGTGCTGTCGCTAAGCCACGCTCCA